>PVJX010034633.1:0-18791 GCA_004027295.1 Dolichotis patagonum | reverse complement strand
AGTCTAAGAGTATAGGCAACTACACTGAAGATGACAAGATTCACTAAGATACCCACTCTGGTTTGATTATTACTTGCTTTTGTAGTCTTATAATGTCTTCAATGCTTTGTTTTTATTAATGTTGTTATATACTGCTGAGACATCATGGTAACCATTGTAGATCACCTTGTATTGTGGTTATATATGACTTTTTTGCTTCATGCTTTTCCAGGAATTGTTTTATCTTGCTTTGTTTTGTTTTTACCTCTAATACAGAAAGGATAGATATACATTTAGAGACTCACGCATGTGTAGAGCTTATAAACAGTTTACAAGAACCAACTATATAACACATGTTGAAATGAACAACTACTTTGAAGAAAAAGAGACACTACATTACCCAGTGCTGATTCCATAATGTCATGATGTGTAATCCAGCAAAATTATCATTCTTTGTTCAAAGTGATTTTAGCTTGTTTTGTTCTGTTTAAGTTCAACACACATGAAGGTATGGACAGCTGTTTTGAGAATGAGAGACACTATGACAGCCATTCTAGGCTTCCCTAATGTCTGGTCTTGAAGACCTGAAATGCCCTCCTCGTCCTGCTCAGATCAATTCCATACTATGTTGTTTCATGTGAATTCCCTATATGTGACAATATGGACAACTATTTGGAAGAAAACAAGAGTCAATATGATAGAGAGTGAATATCTCCAATTGTCTAGCTTTGAAATTTATGTCTTACATTGCTTTCTTGTGATCCGCTTTGCTCTGTTTTGTTGTATTTAATTTTATCCTATTGATATAATTGCATGTATATTTGAGTGGGTAAGATGGATGACCATATTGTTGTTTTTGTCAGATCGTGGAGCAGAACTGTTAACAGTCTCACTGTCTGAATGTCTACTTTACATGTTTTAACTTTGTAATCTGAACAACTATTTCAAAGAAATCAGTATGTAATTAGTCAAGTAATAATTTCTTAGGTTTTATTGTTGTTGTACTTCTCCTTTTTTCCTTGGAATACTGTATTGTTGCTACCCTTTATTCTGTTTTATTTTGTTTTGTTTTTTCCTCTTTAAATTAAAAAAAAATCTTATTGAAATGTACAGACATGAAACTTAACACTTTCTTAAACAAATGTTTGACATTTCCTTTCTATGAGAATTCAATGGGCAATACAGTGACAAAATTCAAATGCAAAGAACTGTAAAACCCAAGCAACGAATATTAAAAAAAATTAAGCATTATATAGAATAAGACTCCCCTCAAAATATAATTTATGAACTCTATAAAAAACTTCTTTCTCTCTCTATTCCCGGATTATTTTCCACATTTTAACACTCAACTGATCATGCAGGAAACTCAGTGTTAATTAGTAACAGGTATAACGACAGACAGCCTTCTACTTAAGATACTTCCTATTCACCTTATTCTAGATAAAATCGTACACGTTTTCTCAACACTGAAAGATCAAAGATACATAAGAATATTAGGTAAGCGAAACAAAATAGTATGCTACTGTCTATTTCATCAATTTCCATTAATATATGAGCAAGCATTCACATTTTCAAAATATGTACTTACCTATTGAAAAGTAAAACAGTGAGGTGAAGAATAATATCACCACCACTGGACACAGGCGGCTTCATCGTTTGAATATATCTGAGGGCTTGTCTATGTTCTCCCTGACTCATGAAGGCTTGAATGATCTTTGAATGTTGCCATGACTCAGGTTTTACAGTAGCTGGATGAAACAGAAGATCTAAGCCACTCTGCAAAAATGATGTGAAAAATGCTAAATATAAACATAACAGAGTATACAGTTATATAGTATACAGACAAGTTAGTTTATGTTTAAAAAAGACAAGTTTGTTTTTTTTTTTTTAAAGCACAGAAAACAAGATAAAATCAGCTTAAATATAAACTGGAAAGGGTTACATTATAGTATATATTTAAGGAATAAGTTTCCTCAAAAGCCTCATAACATCAAGACCTTGATATTATACAACTTTTTTATACACCATAGCTTTCCAACATACAAATATATCTCTAATAATCACAGTATTTTCACTATTCTAATAGTTTGTTCCTTATTTTGGCAGTAAGTAACCTGAGATTCTGAAATTTTTATCCTTGTACTTTTGCTACCTTAGATAGCACCTGGGGAAGGCACTTGATTAAACTGAATCTTCCTTAAATTACCCCTAAACTAGACTGCAACATCTTTAATATCAAATTTAACCTTTTCAGGTACATTTTCTTAAAATCTAGTTAACTACTACACACTTACCTCATAATCATTATGATCTATCAGCCAAAATCCTTGAATAAGTTTAACCTGACCCCAGGAAATGGCAAAGGCAGTTGGAAAAGATTCGATGCCAGTATCTGTTTTGTTTGGAAAGGAATACATAATATCAAGTAGCAAATAAATGGTCTTTTTAAAAAAAGTTAAGGACAATAAAGAAAAACCTCTGTAATACTTTTAAAAATAGGTAGCAATAAAATGTGGCATTTAGGCTGAAAGCTTTTTGTGTTCAGGAATCCTTCATGGATATCTAGCTATGGGAATACAGTTTTGTTACATGTGGGTACACCTAGTTCCACACCAACTTCATTTTTCACAGTATTGTATCACAACCATCCCAAAGCAGATGACTTTTCTAAAGCATACTTTCTTCACAAAGAAATACATTTAAGAAACTTGTTTAGCAGCTTTAGAAAATAAAAATGTAGATCAAATTCTAGTTACTGGACAAAAGCTGATAACTTAAGTAAATAGCCTCCCCCCGAAATCTGAGGGGCTAAAGCAATACCCCGGGCTCTCTACCATTGAGCTGGAATCCTCCTCTTATTTATTTATTTATGTATGTATGTATGTATGTATGTATGTATGTATTTATGACAAAGTCTTACTCAGCAGCCTTGGCAACATTTGAACTTGCAGTCTTCCTGCCTCAGAAGCCTTTGTTTCTGTGGTACTGGAGACTGACCCCTGGGCCTGGTGCATGCTAAACAAGTCCTCCACCATAGAGCCAATCCTATCTGCCAACCAAAGCCCTAGAGAACTTGCTCTTGAGTGTGCCACACACATTTGAGAATGTGACATAAGTCAAGGATCTCCCTGGATAGACAAACACAAAACAAGACTTCTCATAGCTTTAGTTTAATCATAGGCAATCTAAAACCAATAAACAGATCTAAGGCTAAATAAAAAATTCAAGGATTAAAAAAAAATCCTCAAGCATGACATGAAATTAGATACATAAGACTCCTACCACTCTGAAATTTTATGATTTTGGTAATAATGTGATGAAAATATAAAGGATACAATAGAATGCTTGTTTGTCTCACTAATGTTGTCTAATAAATATATGTCCAGTAGTGCCTATAAAAGAAAAGGATAAAAAGTTCAGTGCATTTTACAGTCATTCATTTCCCTTGTTTTCCACAGCCTGTTGTGCCTGGTATGAAAAATACAGCCAAACCCCTCTTCCCCCCCAACTTGCAGGGATTTAAAATTGGCACAATGTTACTAAAAACCTACATGCAAACTAGAAGGAGGGTATTTTCCTGTGCCTCCTTCATCTCGTTTCCACAACTTCTCAATTTGATCTCCTAACTGAGAAACCAATCCATCAATCAACAAGCAATCATGGTTCCACTTCCCTCTGTAATATGGAGAAAACATTCAAAGTCAAAGAATCAGTTTGTATTCATCACTAGGACTAGTCTTTATCCTTAGTGATTCCATCAACCAAAAATGTATTATGATTTTGGTAATAATGTGATTTTGGCAATACCTTTAGGATGTGATAAGCAAATATTTTCACTATTTTCTCATCTAATATTGTTAATGGAAGCATTAATTTCTTGAAATTTTCCTATGAGGAAGGTACTATGCTAAGTGCTCTGCACATAATTTTTATATGGATATTATAACTTATGTGACAAATAGCATCAGTAGGTTATAGCAAATCTACCCAAGCACATAATCTTAGGAAATAACAGAGAACTTTAAAATAGGTTTAATCAGTCTCCCAAGTTCATTATCCTTTCATAATCCTAGGTATCCTAAAGCACTGTTTCTAACAATTTACTATGCATCAGTTTTATAGCTGGCATACTTTTAAAATACCAAATTCCAGGTGATTCTGACCTAAGAAATCTGGAATCAATGTTTGTGAATCACTGCTTCAAATGTTACTCATTGCTATATCATATGAAAAAAGATAATTCCAGAGATAGGGCCCAGCCTCCAGATACATACTTCTCCTCCTATTTTATTTCAAAGGAATCAGGTAGTCCACTCATGCATTTTTTAAGAGAAAAATGAAATAAAAACCAAAGAAAAAGCTCAAGTATTTAAAAGTAACTGTTACAATAACTGGTGATGCCTTTTTAATAGTCTTTATCTTTTTCTGAATAAGAATTCTCAACATAAAACATGATCAAATTATACAGTCTTTAACAATCACAGTAAACCGTTTTATTCAGGAAATGATAGGACACTCAAATTTAAAATAAAATATAATGATTAAGTCAGGGCAAAGAAAACTGAAACAGCAACACTAATAACAAATTCTGACACTTTACCCAGAATTCTACCTAATTATTTTATGTAACATGATGTACTCTGTTTTGACAATGTTTAACTTTTAACAGAAGTAGTTTCTAAAGAATGTTTTGAACATCTATATGTACTATAGGTACTATAGGTACTACTATACCTTGATAAACGCTCACACTTCTTTCGGCGACTAGTGTAGTAGTTCTGAATTACAGGGTAGTTGTAGCATAACCTTGACAACTGCACAGCATCATCTGGAATTTTTTTAAGAGTTGGAAAACAAAACTAGTAATATTACCGAAGTATCTCAACAATACTTAATATTTACTGTAATTTTATAATATTCCTTAACCTGTAGGCTTGCCAAATACAAGAATACCATACATATCCTTTTATTTCCAAATGTACAGGTGGGAAAACTATCTTATGAAAGTTTGTAACAATATACTAGGTATCTTAAAATATTATAAAGTGTTCTAAATAATTTCACTCTTGGTACAAGCAATAATTTGGAAGCATACTACATTCATTATTTGTTCATTATCAGAATCAAACAACTTAAAAGAATAAGATCAACAATTATACAAAGTATGTGCAGTGGCAGAGGCATTTTTGAAAAAAATCTAATGCAGCTCCTGGAAATGAAGACGCTGGAGGCTTTCAAACAAACATTGTATAACAAAAGCCACTACTAAGAATTCTCTAATTCTTGTTATTGGCATTATCAAACAAAAGTATTTAATTGATGACAAATCATATTAGCAACTAGAACACTAAGCAAGAAAGAGATCAGCAAATTAGGTAATAAAAACTATAATTCCATGGGCCTAAATCACAGATAATGATATTATTGATCCTATCTGAGAAGCTGTAATTCCTCAGAATTTGCCTTCCTAAATGTTATTTGATCCAATAAACAAATCTAGAACCTGTGTAACAGACAGAGGGGTGAGACACTCAAGATACAAAGCAAGTAAGAATATAAGAAAATTAAGTGAGGTAAAACAGGAAGCTAAAGCATCAGAACAGACCAACAAAATTACAATGGTTTAATGATGTTTTAGTTAGTAAGAATAGGTTAAGAAAATTGTTTTACCTAAGCCTTCCGGCAAAAGCCCAGAATGAGAGAACCAAAGAACCATCTGTGTATATTGACAGATGAGCTGTGTAACCACAAACTTATTGTTTAGCTCCATCAGTCCTGTTAAGAAGAGTTAACATTGTTAACTTTCAACTTATCAATCACAAATAATCAAACAAAAAAACCAACATACTCAACAGTTTTTCAAAACAAATTAATTGGTCATTCTTAACAATAGGTATACATTCTGAACAAATGTAGCTCGTATCTAGTTCATTTTGGTTCAAAATTATGTAAGGTAAATTTCCAAAATACTACATGTAAGTCACTGACTATAGACATTTTATGCAAATTATTACAAAAACATTAATACAGATTACCTATATCAGTACTTTAAATAAAACCTCCTTGATTTGTTGAAATGGTAAAACAGAAAAAACTAAGTCATTTCTTTAAATAAAAGCATACAAATTAAAAAATTTAAAATTCAACTGAAGGCATATTATCTGCTTAGGAGTTTAACTCCTGAATTTCTCAAGCTTATTTTGTAGCTTTACATAAAATATATTTTAGCACTTGAAAAATAATATTCTCTGTATATAATAACCCACGTTGGAAACAGAAACTTTATTCTTTTTCAAGAAGTAAAATACTCATTTGTAGAGAACAAAGACCATACCTCTCTCAGTGATCTCTTGAGCTTCTGTTACAAAACAGTTTAAGACTGTCTTAAGATTGCTAAAAAGCAAATGACATTGCTGCATAGACTGTATAGTCTGTGGATCGATGAAGTGACATGAACCATCAAATAACGGTGTACCTTTTAAGGAAAAAATAAAAGACTAGCTTCCACACAGGAAGTCTGAAATAATTAGACCACAACTACAGATTTTCTGAAATTCTTAAAACTCAAAAGAATTACTCTATGTAGTACGAAATTTACAAGACTCGAAAAAGCAAATTATTCTCAAGAAACATACAATATGACTCAATATAAAACCAGTAAGAATCAGAATGAGAATCTGAAGTCAAATACTACGGATCTAGAGCTTTTCTTCATAACCATTACTTATCACAAGATACCTAATGACCAATTTAATCATATTACTATTTAATGTAGGATTGGCCTAGACAATGATTATCTTAACTCTGAAATCCTTTAAATCAATTTGCAGTTTACTCAACACATTAAAAACATGCTCCGTATGTTAATTATCCTTAGAGATTATAAATACAAAATAAAACAAAACAACAACAAGAAGCCCCCAATTAACCAGCAAAGAAGCTCAAGGCCTCAACAATAGTTCAATTACCAGTTCTACATTATACAACATTATGTTCAAAATGTAAGTCATACAATTTATAAATTGATTTGAATTAACTTTTTCTTCTTTTACAAGACATATGTATATAATCAATTCCAATAAACATTTTCTTCTGAAATACACTGTTAATTTATCTGAATTATCAAGCATTCTTCCAGACTTCAACTGTGCTAACTGGTTACTAAAATATTTTAAATTAATAATAATTCCATATTTTATAGTTTCCTAAGTATGACCTAAATATGTTATAGAACCATTTATTCCTATAAAATTTTCTCAGGTTAAAAATCCTCTCATGAGAATAACTTGTGTTAAGCTACTTAAAATTAACTTATAATTAAATGTCTTTAAAAGTCCCTATCTTTGTTCACTATGACACAAAAATAATGAACAAAACCTACACATCTAAATCAATCAAAGTTTTAGCTAGGTGTGGTGGTATACTCAGAAGACTGAGGCAAAAGATTAAGAATCTGAGGACAGGCTAAGTTCGAGACCAGTCTAGATTATGTAGTGAGATTAGAATAAGAATTTTCTTTCACTTATAGTGCAGTCATGTATTTCTAATTATTAAATACTGGGCTGGCAATGTAGCTCAATGGTAAAGCAGCACTTGTATAGGATATGTGATGTCCAGCAACTAGGGGCCAGGGATAGAGACTGCTTCTAATCACTGGCACTTTTAATTATCTTTGCGTTTACTAAACATGATGAGTTTTCAAAATTTACTAGGCACCTTAAAATTAAGTCAAAGTATGTAACAGATTAGTAAGACTATCAAGAAGAACAATGACTTGGCATGATGATAACCACATCTACATATTGTGAGTGGAAGTGATCCATTTTTACTCTGTCTTGTAGGTTCTTCATTTCCATAAACATTTTAAATAGAAATGAGTAAGGAGATGAGTTTCTGAAGTTAATTGGCTCATTCCCCCTTATTCCATCAGCACAGTTTGTAAATTAAACTTTTAGGACCAAAAGATAAGTAGTAATTTTAATCCTTACTACTATAGCATGCTGCCAGTTTAAAAAGCCACTGAAAAATTGTCAAAAATTATTTTTCTCATTTTAATATAAAAACAAATAGTTTACTTCTGGAACTTCTTTAAGTATTTACAACTTTCAAAATGATTAAAAATTATTATGCACTTAGAAGATAAACCAAGATTAGTCTTTTACTAACAAATTTTGCCCTAAATCCACAGATAATACTTACATAGTCTGTCAAATTCTTCTTTTGTGATAACCACTCTATTCCACGTCCACTCAAGAACAAAGCGCAAATTAACAGCAGAATTTGGTTGTTCTTATTTGCAAATATGAAAGTAAAACAATAAGAATATTATTAATCACAAACCAAACTGGTAACTTCTCCAGTGGGGACACCTGGGAGAGAAGCACTTGAACCAAGTTGTCAAAAACCAAACAAACAAAAAAACTCCAGCAACATTAATGCAGACAACCTAATCAAATGTATCCTGCTAAGTGTAGCTCATCAGGGAGCACATAACTTTATACAGTAAAGATTTAAAAAATGCAACTGGACATTATCATGAGGAAAGATCAATAAATAAAAACCTCAAGAGCAGTCTATAAAACAATAAGCCTATACATTCTTTGAAGAAGTGAAATTTCGGTAGGGCACAGTGATACATAAAGCCTCAGAGGCAAGAAGACTGACAAGTTTGAGACCAGACCAGAACAGAACAGAACAGAACATGAACCTGTCTCAAAAGGGAAGGAGGGAATGCTGGGATGCAGCTTGCTGGGAGAGTACCTCTGAGTTTGATCCCCAGTTCTGGAGGGGAAAAACTAGAGAATTTATACTTTTCAGTGTGGCATCCAAAAAAATGAAGTATTTAGGAGTCAATGTAATGAAGCAAGTATAAGACCTTCACATTGAAAATTACAGTACTCTGAAAAGGAGGTTATTAAAAAATGGAAAGATATTCCTTACTGTTGGTTAGGGAATACCAATATAGAGAAAATGGCCACACTTCCAAAATTATTATAACAGATTTAATGCAATCCAATTGGTATCAAAATACCAATAGCATAGATTACGGAATTAGACAAAACAATCCTAAAATTCATCTGGAACCAGAAGAGACCTAAAATAGTAAAAACAATTCTGCCTGCACAACAAAAGCAAGACAGGGGGCATCACAAAAGCAAGACAGGGGGCATCACAATCCCTGACTTGAAATTGTACTACAAAGCTATTGTGATAAAAACAGCATGGTACTAGACCTAAAAATCTAGGTACAGACCTAAAGATCAACAAAACAGATTAGAAGATGTAGAAACAACTCTACACATACTCAGCCACCTTAATTTTGACAAAAGGGCCAAATACCTTCACTGGAAGACAGCCTCTTTTTTCCATATGCCAAAGACTAAAATTAGACCCATCTCATATCTCTCACTATGCATTTAAATAAAATAAAAATGAATCAAAGATCTAATTAAAACAGAAACACTAAATCCGCTGAAACATAAAATAGGTAGAACTCTTGCAAAGACTTTATGAACAAAACGGATTGCACAGGAAATACCGCAAAGAATCAACAACAGGGATCTCAAGCTTTTGCACAGCAAGAGAAACTGCTAATGGAGTGGACTGAAAAGGCACCCTGGAGTGGGGAAAAAATTTTTGCCAGATGTTCCTCAAAGGACTACTACTTAGAATATGTAAAGAATTAAAAAAAAAAAAAGAAACTTCCCAAATTTAAACACCCAAGCAAAAAACAGACATCTAAAATAGGCAGACACTTCTCAGATAAAGTAGTACAAGTGACAAATAAATACATGAAAAAATGTTCAATGTTGCTGGTCATTTGAGAGATGAAATTAAAACAACACTGAGATTCCATCTCACTCCAGAGAGAATGGCTATCAAGAAATCAACTAATAACAAATGCTAGTGGGGCTGTGGAGAAAAAGGAACTCTTTACTGTTGGTGAGAGTGTAGACAGGTACAAATACTGTGGAAATCAGTGTAGACATTTCTCAAACAACTGAAACTAGAGGTTCTATTTGACCCAGCTATTCCCCCCTTCTTGATATCTTCCCAAAGGAATTAAAAGTATCATACCATAGTAATATATGCAGTCATATTTACAGCCACAGAGTTTGTAGTAGCTAAATCTTGCAAACAGCCCAAATGCTCATCAACTGATGAACAGATAAATAAGATGTGCTTTTTTTATACAATGTAGTAGTATACTGCCACAAAGAAGGATAAACTCAATACATTTCTAAGTGAATATATGTACCTAGCAACCATACTTTTAGGTAAAATAAGCTGGACACACTTGAACATTCAAGTATTACATGGTTTTTCTAGAATGAGAAACTGAAAGTGTAAAGAAGGACCAAAATGTATAATAAATATTGTGAAATAGGAAGAAAATTTTCAAATGGGAAAGGGAACTAGGGAAGAGGAAAGGGGAAGAAAAAAGAAGAAAAGGAAAAAAATTTAAAAATGGAAACAAAGGTTTTGTAAATGTGGGAAAGGATTGAAGAGGGGAGGGAAATGAAAAAAAAGAATCAAGATATATCGTGTATAGTACAAATTCCATATGATGACTGTTACATGTATATCTAAAATATACCAATAAAATTAATTTTTAAAAAAGGAAACAATACTAAATTATAAATGAGTAAATAAGCATTACAGCTTTATATACTGTTTGATTTCATTTATGAACATGTTTGCAATGACAAAATGATAGAAACAGAGATTGTATTAGTGGCTGCCAGGGTGTAGAGGTAGGGAGAGGGAAGGAAGACAGGTGGCAGAAGACAACATGGGGATAACTATACCAGATGCCAGATTGCATTTCTTGAGAAGAAATGTGATACGTAGAATGCACAGATCTTCTCAATTATGTCTTATAACTGTGTATGAATCTACAGTTATCTCACAATAATAAAAAAAACAATTAAAAAAATCTGGTAGTTTAAAAAATACAAAAGAACATTTTTTTGTAGTCTTACCTTGTGTTATCCAATTTCTGATGCAACCAATTAAAAGTCCCAGGGAACTTGTCTGAATTGCTGCTGACAATATGGCTTCAAACTGTTCTTCCTAAACCATGCATTAAGGAAAGAAAGAAAAAAGAATTAAATGAACGACAATACGAGATCACAAGGGGCAAAAATCTAAGAAAATCACTATGGCCCACCAGGATGGATATAAATCAAAAAGACACAACAACAAGTAGCAGTAAGAAAGTGGAAAAACTAGGAGTCCTCCTACTCTGCTGCTAAAGCATAAAATGGTATACTTTGCAGAACAGTATTATAGAAGTTCCTTAATATGTTAACACGTATTTTCATGCCTACCATATGTAAACACTCAAGAGAACTAAAAGTACATATCCACACAATGTTCACAACAGCACTATTCATAATAGGCAAAAAATAGAAAATGCAAATGCCTATTGCCTCAAAAAGATAGTAAATTTATATTATGCAATCGCAAAATAAGATTTAGTAATGGCTCTTGCTATCTTGAAAACAGGAGGCTAAATACAAAAATATAAAATAGGAGAAAAGTATCTCCTAATGTTAACAGTACTGAACATTCTCTTTATTTACATGCGAATTAAGTATTAAATTCCAACTGTGAATGTTAAACCACAAGAAATATTTATATCTTGTCTGATATTTAAAAAACTAGCAATTTATTATGTTATTAGCACCATTTGGAGGAGTTAATATTTTTTCTTCACTGAAAAATGATGTGGGGTTTGGTTTCTTCTAATACATTTTGTAAGCAAATTAAGATAAATTATTGCTCTACCACCACATGATATTGCTTACTGTAAGATGTCTCCTCACTGGTAAAAGGTATTGGGACTAGAAGAACTATTAAGGGACTAATGGGAAGTAAAATTTTGGCTTCTGTAATTGAGCCTGACTCTTAGAACTGATCATTTCTTTTGTTGCAGGAATCTGGAATCATGGCTAATAAGCTGCCATTAAGATAATAGTGGTTTCACAGAGCAGTGGATTTTAAAGGACAAGTTAAAACATATTGTTAGGCTCTACTCTCAGAGTTTCTAATTCAATAATCTAAGACAGGATCAAGAACTTGCATTTCTAACAAGCTACCAGGTGATTGTGATGCCAGTGACCAAAATATGTTGGTATAAAGACCATGAGATTCAACAAAGCCAAGGTGATTTCCACTCGTACGCTCCCACCTATGCTGCTCTCTCTCAGGTAGAAAATGGCAGCGAGATACTAATAAGTACTTCCATTTAGGATGTGCCTGATACAGTCATGGTATTTTCCCTGTCCTATCAACATCTACATAGAGAAGTGAACCTGGTGATGATTTACGGCCTAATGGGTCTTAGGAGTATGATTTTTAAGCCAAATGCAGAACAGCAAGTACTGATCAAGCAGAATGGGCATGACTTCACCACCTTTCAGAAACTACCTAATAGATTTTTATTATAGTAGAAAGCTATAAACATATAATCAAAGGCAAGAAATTATACAGGTCACAATCATCTCACCTGAGTTAAACTGGAAGGCTGAATATCAGTGAGTCTTGGTGAGAGAAGGCCAGCTACCAGACATCGGTTATAACCATCAGGAATGACTTCACTTAGAGATGGTCCTGATTTCTTTAAAAAAGTCAGAGTCTGTAATAGATAAAATATCAACTCTTAATTCAAATAATCAAGTTTATGAATTAAACTAATTACACCATACTTTAAAATGCTTAATGGAAATTATGAATGATTATACTTCAAGGGAAATGGTTTACAGATTCTTTCATAATCAGTCCTTGCTAGCTGTGTGTGACCAGTATCAACACATTACCTTAATTATCTGTTACCTTTTCTAAAGCTGATAAATCTTGATAAACTTGACAGGACCCTCTGTGTCTAATGTGAAAGGAGCTGTTAAGTATAAATGTGACATTCACATCTGGCCAATTATCAAAAGATTTGCAGAAGAAGAAGAAGGAGGAGAAGAAGAAGGAGGAGAAGAAGGAGAAGTAGAAGGAGGAGAAGGAGACGGAGAAGAAGGAGGAGAAGGAGAAGGAGAAGAAGGAGGAGGAGGAAGAGGAGGAAGAGGAGGAAGAAGAGAAGTAGTAGTAGTAGTAGTAGTAGTAGTAGTATAAGTAATAAAGGCACTAACTTACTCATTTTTTTCCTCTGTGGTTGAAGTAGTTAACAATAGCATAAAGTTGCTACAACTATCCCAATGCCTCCTCTAGTGGGCAGTCATTCATAATTGATTCTGCTTAGCTGCTGATCTCAAAAATTCTAACAGAATCTACTATTTAAGATGAAATAATAGTTTACATAATTAACACTAAAGTTTAAATCCATGACCATGTGCACTCTAACATCTGACTTCAATTAAGAAATTTTGCATGCTGCTAGTTGTTATTTACCTCCTTCTGAAATCCAGTACAAGTTATATGAACAATTCCTGAGTTCAACAAACAAGTGGCATCTGAAAAAGATTTAGAATTTTACTTAAAATATTAAAATGGTTCTAACAGAACAAAATTTATAGTAACAGATCTTTAGGCAATCAAATTATTATACACATTTTCCAGTAAAGTTTTTCAGGTATTTTGTCAAGATAATAGTGATACTATCCTCATAAATATGTAACTTCAATTTCTCATGCACAATGTAGTAAGTTAATCCCCTAAATTATCTGCTAAATAATAGACAGCATTCTATGGATAAAATACATACAAATAGACCCATCTATATAACGCTCTTGCATGTTACTTTTCTCAAAGGATAAAGTTAAGAAAATACATACCAAAATTAAAGGTACTTGGGTTAAAAAACTGCTCTGGAGGTGGATATGAAGGAGGAATGACTCGATTTAAACTTCTCTCATGTACTAATATGTCCAAGACGGCATGTGGAGAAGTCCTACTTACAACAGACTCCAATGACCACAATGCAAAATAAGAGCAATTATGTAGATACTCTCCTGATCTGAAAGTAAATTTAAAAATTACTGTCATTGAACAGTTATACACACTAAAGAGAAAGAAGAGAGAAAAAGTATCATACCTTAATGAATCAGGCATTTGTGCATGATACCATCGATTTATGTCAAAAAGTCCCAAATATATAGCAGGTGTTCCCTGTCCGTATATATTCACTTGCCAGGTAAATACTGAAACACTAGTGTCAGGAGACAGAGCTGGGGGGCAGGGAAGATAAAAAAAACAAAATCAGAGTAAATCTCAAAGTAAAATTATCCCAATAGAATCATAGTAAGACCTCATAAGGTTTAATTCACACTTCATTACATTTGTCAAGCAACATCTCTATCAATTATGTATAGTAAGAAATTTGTTCACTAGACAGATATTCTTGAGAAATTGTATTCATTAGACAAGTTCTACCCTGCCTTGCTCCCACTTTGCACTTTAAGAACTTTGAGATAATCAAAGTACAAAGTAGCAAAGTTATTTCAAAAAATATTCCCCTCCCCAAGGATGATAAATAGCTAGAATCAGAGAAGTTAATTCATTGCCCACAACAAGTGATTTTGAGCATTAAGGCTTAATTCTTTAGATGAATCTTGGTTAAGGACTGATACAACTATTTTGTCAAGAGAAAAAAAAGAGAACTACCTGCACAGTGGCTGCGGAATAGCTAAAGCAAGGAACATCAATAGAAGAAAGTAAAAATCAGAAACAACACCAATAAGAAGTTGAAACCAAAAGGAAGACATGTGGGGACAAAGAGACAATACATGGTAAGTTGTATTTTTGATATTGTTTAAATGGATGTGAAAACCAGATGACAAATTCAGACATGCGCAATAGGACAAAGAGCATCTCTATGATAAATGAGCTCACTCTGAGAACGAAGCTAGGGACACACATACAGCCCATCCCTGATGAATAGGCTCAGAACTGAACGAACTTGTAACATTATCTCATTTAATCTTCACACTTAACCTCTGCAAAGATGTAACTGAATTATGTCACTTATGGATGAAGAAACATGGCTCAGAAATGTTAAGTAATTTGTAAAGGTCACAACTAGTGTCAGCATGGAATGTGAATCAATGCTGAACTCAAAAATCTACATAAGGATTTACATTTTATTAGGAAGAGATAACATTAAAGGAAATAGAAAAGAAAATTCAAGGCAATCACAGCATGTAATATTCAGCTTAAAAAATATACAAGAAACATTCAGATTTATACCAGTTACTTTAGACCACTTCTGTTTTAAGAAGTCAGTCACTGGCCTACACTGTTCATTCTTTAGAGTAAGAAATATTCAGCATATGATACAGGATGGAATAAATTCTAATGAGCATTCCAAGTTTTTAACTGCCAGGAGTATGAACTCTGAATCTTAAAATCAAGATTTCACATGAAGTGCCTTTTGTGTATGTGCGTGTGTGTGTGGGGAAGCTCGGGGAATTGAACTCAGGACCCTGCACTTGCCAGGCAGGCGCTTATGCCACTGAGCTATATTCCTGGCCAAACGAAGTACTTTTAACCAACCTTCACTCATGCCTTCTTCCCTGTCACCATGAGGTCGAAACTTCTCTATACTCTGACATCCCAACAATCTGGTATTACTAGTCTGTCCCCTCAAAGGAAACATGCCACCTGCCACGTCCAGTGTATATCTCTCTTCACAGTACTCTAGTCCCTGTAACAAAATGAACACAAACCTTAGTGGATTATAAGCAAAAGATCATTCTAAAATTACACATTCTCCAAATTTAACGATGTTTCACACAATACAAAGAAAACATAAAACTGAAAAAGAATCTAAAATTTTGCATATTGTAAAGCACAAATAGATTTTGATTCTTAAAAATAATTACCAAGTAATCTTATAAAGCCATACCAAACATGTGAACCTTCACGTACAACTCTAGCTGGGAGCTTAAATTGGAGTAAACATCAAAATTCTACATGAAGAGTTGGGGATATAGCTCAGTTGTACAGTGCACGTGTAGTATTCACAAGACCCTGGGTTCAACCTCTGGGCACCACAGAAACCAAACCAAACCAATACACCCATATACCCTATGCCAACAATTCTATTTTGGTAGTCTCACTGAAATTCTCAGCCTAAAATACCATTGGTTCTCAAGCATATTTTTTGCTCACAGATTCTTTACCAACATAGCAAAAGGTGTAGACTTACCCACAGGGGAAAATATGTGTAATCATAAAAATGACACACATAATTCAGAGACTGGGGATTCCCTCAAAAATCATCCATATAACCTTGAACATTAGTTTTAAAAAGCCTGTCCTGCATTCATAGAGTTAGATCAATTTTGCAGGTTGTTAATCTGGTATTCTGAGTAATCCTTTTAAAGATAACTGTGCAAAATAACAACCTTTGCTATGTTCCTAACACCTTATTTTGAAAATCTACATTGTTATCGTTTTGGGCTCTTCATTATTGTTATTTGTCTCTTGTTTCTTGTTTTTCTTGTATTTTATTTTGTTTTGTTTTGCCCTGCAATACAGAAAGGATAGATGTACACGTAGAGGCTTATACATGCCTAGATCTTCTTCTAAAGGGTTTATAAGAATTGATTTTATTATGTGTAATGGTATGAACAGCTACTTAGAAGAAAACGAGACATTACAGTAGTCATTGCTGATTTCTTATCATCTTGTTTTGAAGTCCAATAATGCTTTTATTCTTTGTTTTGATTGGTGTTAGTCTGTTTGCTATTATTTGATTTCAGTATGTATGAAGGTATGGACAGCTATTTTGAAGAGAACAAGAGACTTTATGGCAGCCATTGTTGATTTTCCTATTGTCTGGTTTTGAAGGCCTGTAATGCTTTCATTCTTTTGTTTCTGATTAATTTTATACTATTTTGTTTTGTTTGAATTCACTGTGTGTGAAGAATATGGACAACTATTTCAAAGGAAACGAGACGTTATAGTAGCCACTGTTGATTTCCTGTTGTCTTCTTTTGAAATCCTGTGTTGCTTGCATTGTTTTGTTCTCATCTGCGTTATTCTGTTTTGTTTTATTCTCTTTTAAATTTTTTTTTTTAAAGCCTGTTTTAGGCATTTGGTGAAACATGACTATCAGGAGTACCCCTCTTATTTTCACAGAAATTTTGCCCAACACAGGTAGCCATCTGAGAATCTAAGTATGTGTACTTACTGCTTGATGTGTTAGAGCATGAAAGGATTATTTTTGGAGGGTACTAATTAGACCACAAACTTGAGTCTAGTCCAATTCTCTCATTTTAGAAGAAAATGATACCTGAAGAAGAGTGCTACATTTGGGTTTTTTTTTTTTTTTTGGTATGGGGGATTGAACTCATGACCTCACACTTGCCAGGCAGGCCCAGCCCGAGTGCTACATTTGTAAACCAGGTGAATTAAGCTGCAGATCTTAGGATCATTAATCTAGTACTTCTACTAGTTTACAAATACTGTACTAACTTGAACATAGTAACTTTTCAGTATCTTGAATGAATGACAAAACATTTAAAATAGAGGGGAAAGAACAATATGTTAATACTTTACTTATTATTTACCTCATATAAGATTTGTCCTGAGGCCAAACATTTTCTATCACCAAAGGCCAGTTGAAGCAGATGCAAACTCAAAACATCACCTTCACTGAAAGAAACAAATTGAGGAGATATACTAAATGTCACATTAAAACATTAAACATCTCTGCATACCAACACTGCATATTAAAAAATCTTTATGTGGTTGTTTTCACAAAATGTAGTCCTTCGAAACAGTAACTTTTACTTTTTATTGATTCTAACTGGGCTAACATAATTTGCATACTTTAGGAAGTATCTAACATCAACTATAACTTCTTACCCATTATTTTTTTTTTTTCAAATATTCTTCCTTCAACCAGTATGTCTCATGACATATGAACACCTAAAATAACTAATCTATCACAGGTTCATTTGCAGCTAGGTACAGGAGCTGTGTGGGCAAGGTTCTGGCCAACAAAAGTTAAGCAATTATCCCATGGCTACTATAGTGATCCCTGCTTTGCAGATATCATGTCCTTTGCTGCTGCTTCTTTCTGGTCTCTTGCTCCATCTTGTTACACCTCTATTTAAAATGAAGATGTTTCCCTGGACCATGAAGATGAGGACTTACAAAGATACAAGGTAAAGGTACTAGAACCATGCATGTCTGAAATACAGAGCATAGTGATATATACAGCTATGCAGAGTCATGTTGTCTGACTTTGAATCTTAGGAATAGCTAAGGTTTCTGAAAAGATTATTTTTACTTGGCTTCCAGCATGACATTATCCACTCCTCAGTCCTTTGCTGGCTACCCTGACTCTTGTTCTTAATCTCCAACTATCTACTGGAAAGGTTCTCAAGACAGTTCTTAACACTCTTCTTTTCTCCAGTCATTTTCACTTACTCTAAACCAGATTTTTTTTTTTTAATTTAAAATAGAATAATACAAAAGGGGGCAGTACAGAGCAGATCAGAACAGGACAACATAGGCAACACAGTACTTTACATTAAGTCAACTGGACATCAACAGTATCTAACACCATATCTCTTACTCTGCTATAGTTGAGCATAGTTTCAAATACAATAATACCAAACATAACACAATAGTATAAAGCCACAATAGTATAAATAATTACAGGGCTTTCTGAACCGAATAACAGAAAATGATCAATGGGTACTATAATATCTCATTTTTGATAAAAAAGAAAAAAATTTGTTTGAACTATCACACATATTCAAATTCCAATAAGACACAATGTGGTAGATAGAACCAACGGAAGTAGAACAAAAAAAGCATGGTAGGACTTCTAAGAAGGATAATATTAAATC
>PVJX010034632.1:0-18801 GCA_004027295.1 Dolichotis patagonum | reverse complement strand
CATGGCTTTATACTATTGTGTTATGTTTGATATTATTGTATTTGAAACTATGCTCAACTATAGCAGAGTAAGAGATATGGTGTTAGCTACTGTTGATGTCCAGTTGACTTAATGTAAAGTACTGTGTTGCCTATGTTGTCCTGTTCTGATCTGCTCTGTACTGCCCCCTTTTGTTTTATTCTCTTTCAAATTAAAAAAACAAAACAAAACAAAACAAAACAAAAGGCATACAAAGTGAACACACAGTGAGGCTGCAAACAGTTACAAAACAACAGGATGGAATAAAGCCGATTGAGACAGTATAGTGAAATTGGCACAGAACATCAAAGCAGGTCACCAGGACAATAGTAACAGGCAACACTGTATAGCTCGTTGTCTTCACAATAGTTGTTCTTCTACTAGGTACAGCAAAATCAAAGAAATACATGACATTATAGAACACATCAACACAGAGTATTGAATAGAGCAACACTGTTAATCAGGACAAAGCAAAACGGCGATAAAAATATCTGCCTTGAGAGATAGTAGAAGGAAACTCCCCTGACTTGCTGTACCAAATATGGTCATTTACTAAGAGATACCCAGATCCCTGGATCCCAATTGTTAACCGGGGGGGGGGGGGGGATGTGGTATGTTTGATTCGCCCCGGTAAGCAGCAGGCTGCTTACTGGTTGGCTCCGTGCCCTAAGTTCCAGCATGCCTCGGATCTCAGGAAAGGCTCTTGCTTCTTGTTTCCCACCCTGGGGTGGCCGCAGCTCCCCAGACCACAGTCACTTACCAGGTTGGAAGGCTGCTTACTGGTTGGCTCGACGCCCTGATTTCCAGCATGGCGCGGATCTCAGGAAACGCTCTTGCTTCTTGTTTCCCCGCCATGGGGTGGCTGTGGCTCCCCTGACCACAGTCACTTACCAGGGCGGAAGGCTGCTTACTGGTTGGCTCGGCACCCTAAGTTCCAGCATTGCTCGGATCTCAGGGAATGCTCTATCTTCTTGTTTCCCCGCCCTGGGGTGTCTGCGGCTTGCCAGACCACAGTCACTTACCAGGTCAGCTGGCTGCTTACTGGTTGGCTTGGCATCCTAAGTTTCAGCATGGAGCGGATCTCAGGAAACGCTCATGCTTCTTTTTTCCCTTCCCTGGGGTGGCCACGACTCCCCAGACCACAGTCACTTACCAGGGTGGAAGGCTGCTTACTGGTTGGCTTGGCACCCTAAGTTCCAGCATGGTGCGGATCTCAGGAAATGCTCTTGCTTCTTGTTTTCCTGCCCTGGGGTGGCTGTGGCTCCCCAGACCACAGTCACTTACCAGGGCAGAAGGCTGCTTACTGGTTGGCTCGGTGCCCTAAGTTCCAGCATGGCGCGGATCTCAGGAAAGGCTCTTGCTTCTTGTTTCCCCGCCCTGGGGTGGCCGCGGCTTGCCAGACCACAGTCACTTACCAGGGTGGAAGGCTGCTTATTGGTTGGCTAGGCGCCCTAATTTCCAGCATGGCGTGGATCTCAGGAAATGCTCTTACTTCTTGTTTCCCTTCCCTGGGGTGGCCGGGACTCCCCAGACCACAGTCACTTACCAGGGCGGAAGGCTGCTTATTGGTTGGCTAGGCGCCCTAATTTCCAGCATGGCGTGGATCTCAGGAAATGCTCTTGCTTCTTGTTTCCCCGCCCTGGGGTGGCCGCGGCTTGCCATACCTATGTAGGTCAACTTTTAGGTCCTGCTAGTACTTTATCTTCAGGTTATTCCAGGTCATCAAATCGCCCTGTCTATAGTGTTTGCATGGGCTGAGGCCCTACTGTGTCCCTAATGTGTGCCTGTGTGTCTCATAAGCCCTTTTGATTTTCTTCAAATTGGAAGAGTCCTTCTTGGCACACTCCTCACTGTGCCTGATGTTTTCTGTGTGTCGGAAGGGGTCACCCTCACTCTTGTCAGACTTACCAAGGTCTTACAGTTAATTGGAGAAAGTTTTATTACTGGCCCTATTTACCCACTGTACACCTCTATTTTAGGGGCATACTCACCACATTGACTGGAGCCAGGTGAGATCTTGTTTTGGTGAGGCAGCCACTTAATTTCCCTTCAAGCTAGCACAAGCTAGCAATCTGCTGTAGCCCAAGGTTTCTCTGGGTGCAGAGTTCCAAGTTTGCCCTGTGGGCTGGGATTTCACAGGAGTGCATGCAGTCAGGACCTGGGGTGGGTTCCAGGCCCTGCTGGCTGCTTGGAATTCGCTGGGCTTAGTCTAGCTGGGCCTGCTGGTACCTCTCATGTGCCTTGGGGTGGAACCAGATGCAGGATGTGGTTTTACTGCCTGGGAACAGAGTTCAAACTTGCCCCATGTATGCCAGGATTCCGCAGTAGCATGCGCAGTCAGGGCCCAGGGTGGGTTCCGGCTGCTTGGAGTTCACTGAGCATAGTCCGGTTCTGAAGTTTTTGAAACTATAAATAAACTCTGTTTTGGGTTAGCACATTGGGTTGAGCATAGAGATCTACTTCCTTTCCATGACTATTAAGGCAAAACAAAATGTGTCCCTTAAAAAAAAAAGCAAGGAAAGAAAAACTGAAAAACCTGTTAAGGGTGCCACCAGTTAACTGGACATTTTGAGATGGCTGAGCATGATATAAAGCAATTAGGGTTGGATGCTTTGGATTTGAAATGAGAGACCAAGAAAGCATTTTTGTACATATTTAGACTTCCATGAAGTATGATGGATGTTCAGCAGCTAATACCCAGGACAGCAAAGTGAACAGATGGCAAGAGTGTGGGTGGGGTGGCAGGTGAGGAGTTTGAGACTGGCTTGCAAACAGGGACATGGGCATCAAAGCTCCGTGTGCCGCGGCTGTGCCCCATCTCGTTTCCACACTCTGATGTGCCTGTGAGCTCCATGATTTTACTTCTGTGTGGTTCAACGGATGGTGCTCAGGACCCCCATATTGCCTGTGCAAGCACTTGACCCTTGAGCTACACCCAGCAGCCCTGCTTTGCAACAATCCTCTCCTTTGCTAACTAACCCTAAGTCCCAGGAGAGTAAGCCCTCCACTCCTCTGGGAAAGACACTGGTGCATCCTGAGGATTTAACCACCTTAAATGGTCCCACTGTCTTTCAATACCCTTAAGCTGGGAATGAAGTATCAACATGAGTTCAGGTGGGGACGAACCACACGTGAGCTATGGTAGCTTCTTGTATATGTTGAGGGCAAGATGAAGTCAAGGTTAGATGTGCAGAAACTTATTGTTTTCATCCAAGAGTTAGTTCCCTGAATTCCTTATGAGAACAAAGGGGCAGCTGCAAGTTGGGCTTGTTAGTCTCATGTGGGACTGCACATCAGCTTGACTTCATGTGCTTTTCTCCCTAGAACGGAACTTGTATTTGGGATGGACTTGTGTCAGTGATAAAGACTGTGGAACACTTGAAGTCCTACTATTCCACCTTAAATGCTTCTCTTCCTACTTTTATGCATATAAAAAATTTCTTTAGACCATGTATGATGGCACACACCTATAATCATAGCACTCAGGAGCCTAGGGTAGGGGCTAGAGGTTTAGCTCAGTGGCGTAAGTGCCTGCCTGGCAAGTGTAAGGCCGTGAGTTCAATCCCTGGCACACACACACAAAAAAAGCCTAGGGCAGAAAGAAGGCAAGTTCAAGCCCAGCCCAGACAACTCAGTAAGACCTTGTCTCAAAGAAAACAAGTGCTAGGGATGGAGCTCAATAGTAAGACACCACTGAGCTGACCCTCTGCATTCCCCTAAAATTCCTTGAGATAGTCTAGAAAAAACAAAAACGAATTGAGTTAAAGAGGAAACTTGGTAAGCTATGAATCATTTAGAAAAGGTACAGGAAGCTAAAAGTACGAAGTAGTTTCATTACCTTCTATTATTTGTAAGAATGTCATTCCAAATTACGGCATTTACTTCATGCCCTATTTGGAGTTTCTTTTTTAACAATAAGAATTTCTTTCTTTCTTTCTTTCTTTCTTTCTTTCTTTCTTTCTTTCTTTCTTTTCTTTCTTTCTTTCTTTCTTTCTTTCTTTCTTTCTTTCTTTCTTTCTTTCTTTCTTTCAAGTCATACTAATAAGTGAGGTAAACCAGGAAGTTGGGCTTATCAGCAAGTAATTTGTTTCCACAGAGTTCAGGGCTATAGAGGCAGGATGGCCAATGAATGGGACATTCTGGTGTGGCAGCTCAGTGTCCTCTCTCAGTCTCAGATGAGAAACTATGCAGTCAGTACAGACAGATGTAGGGGTAGAAGGACGTGTTCTTACCTGAAGTCTACATTCCTCCTTCTGGATGCTTCTCATTAGAGAAATTGGATCGAATGTCAATTTTCTTAAGCTAGAAAATTTACCATTGTACACTCTGTGCTCTGCCTCCTGAAACCCTTCTTAAACAGTCACTAGATAGAGGGTGAGGAAGTCTCCAGAGAGGAGATGAGGCCCTCAACTTGATCTACTGAATAAATTCTTGATTCTTATCACAGAAAAAAGCATTCAAGGAAGTGTCAGTGTCATGAAGGGGCAGGCTTACTCAGCAGTGTTAGGAAGAAAAGAATAGTAAAAGGACTTCAGCCAGAGTAACTGTAGGGGACTCACTCTGATGCAGGGGTTCAGACTGGCCCACTCACAAAAGCACGAAGGAGGTTAGCTTTTAAGGATCAGCTGTGGTGAACTCATTCATGAGAGAGTCAGGAAGATTTCCAAATGGTGCTACTCTCTGGATTCTTGTGTAAAGTAAGCCACATTATTTTGCAAAATGTCAGCTTGCAGGCATGGTAGGACTCCCTATCCTGCATTTCTCGCCCCAGAGAAAAGCTGGATTGAAACAGAGACCTTTACCTACAGAGTCTAGGATTTTGAAGATCAGTAACAACGGGACTGCTCCAGGTTTTTTGTTTTATTTATATACAGAAAAATGAGCCAATCTATGTTCAGCTTGATAAATCTGTACTTCTGTGATTTGCATCAAGGTATAAAAACATCGTAGGCACCTCAGGAGTAGGCCTGTCAGGAGTTTCTGTCCAGTGCATTTAGAGGCAGAATTCCTGCTTCGTCCCAAGATACCCCTCGGTGAAAGTCTAGCAGTAAGGATAATTAACATTCCTTTTCCCTTTTATTTCCAATAAACTTCATGTTGGAAATAATTTTAGACTTACATAACAGATAGTCCACTGCTCACGTAATTTTTCCTAATGCTGTCATTTTACACAGCCATGATATATTTGTCAAATTTTTTTTTCCACAAACATCCTTTATTCTACCTCAGGAGTCCATCTAGCACACCACACATAATAAGACAGTTTCTCAGTCTTTTCTTCTTTCTGATGAGCTTAATAGTTCATGAGGATTGAAGTGGGATTTTTCTGATGTTTTTCTACTGGTTAGACTGTAGTTACGGTTTCTTGGGATGAAGACCACAAGGAAAGTAGTGTTTTCATAGATCATATCAATGGTGAGCACAATCAACATGTGCACTCACTGTGAATACTAACCTTGAGTATCTGGCTGAGGCAGTGTGTAAGGTTTCTTAGTATACGGTTGTTCCCCCTCAACTCCTTTCTACACTGTCCTCTTTCAAAGTCACTATGCACAGTCTACACCCAGGAGTCAGTGGGATTAATACAACTCTCTTGATGGAATATTAATATTTAGTGTCTTCGTAGGGAATATTTATCCTTTTTCCCTCGTTTAAAATTTCTTTAATCACTTACTTGTATCAGTACAAGTATTTTATACTCTAGGTTGTAACTTCCTTCTATGTGACATATTTTATTGCTAACATCTTTTTGGGGTTGGCCCCGGGGCATTTTTTCAGGTTGATGATGCCCATATCCTTTGATATACTGATTTTCTCTTTTTTTTCCTTATTCCTAATTTCAGGCCACATAAGATGTTTCAGGTTTAGCTTGTGTTTTGTGTGCTCCAGTCCCACTGATTTAGGAATGGCACAGAAACTCCAAATGATATAACGGAAATATAACTTCCCACTTGCTAAATGTCCAATACTTCTGAGTTCATGTTCCCCAAAATCAAAGAAGGAATGCTAAGGAAACATGTAAGTTGAATAGGAAATATTTACTGAGCGAGTGGGTTTTCTCCAGACTCTACTTAGAAGGGAGGGTTTACAGAGTAAAATCACAAGGTGGGTACGAAATCATAAGGATGGATGTAGGGTGGGACAAAACTATGATCAGCCGATAAGATTACTAACACAGTTCCTTAGGTAATATTGATCCGAAGGGGAAGCAAGTCAGGTAGCAGTGCGCACGCGAAGGACAGGGATCCTTCCTGGAAGGGGTTCAGTCCCTCCACCCAAGTAAGTGGTGCCTATTCAGAGTACCGATCCTTACTGCTTGTCCCTTGAGGAGGTATGTAGGTGTGATCATTCCATCTTTGTCTTGAAGCCTGGACTTCAACGAATGTGCCTCCAGCCACAGCTGTAATACGCTCTCGAGAACTCTCTGCATGGACTGCTTTGGGGGTCCAGCCCTGACCGCCCATAACATTTCAACCTGACTTAGCTGCCTATAATATTATAGTTACTCATTTCAATAGCTTTTTGAAGCCAAGATGAGGGCGCCAACAGCTTCCCGCTCCGCTGAACACCCGCAAGGGTGCGCGTGGCACTCGGCGCTCTCCAGGCCGACTTCCGGCGCGGCCCGCGCATGCGCGCCGGCGGGGACGTCCCGACGCCGGCCCGCCGAGTCGCAGTCTGAGGCGGAGGCAGAGGCGGAGTCGGAGTGGGGCGAGCGATTGGCGGCTGCTCTGCGTCCTTGCCGGGTTCTGCTCGCGGCTCGTCCTTGTCAGGTGACTGTGCCTTTGGGCTGGTGCGACCCAGGCCTCCCCGGCTCTCTTCCCGGCCCTTTCAGAACCGCCCTTGAGCCGCTCTTTCAGTGGGCCCCACGACCCCTGAGGGGTCGCGCCGAGTCCGGGCCGCGCCGCCCGCGCCCTCTCCCCGGCCGCTGTCCTGGGCTGGGCCCCCGGGGACCCCGCCGGCCTCTCGGGGCCGCCGCCCCCGGCCGTAGCCCGGATTGGGCGCCCGCGGGTGGTGCGGCCCGCTGCCCGGTGCCTCGCCTGGTTGCTCGCTGCGCTCAGGCTGTCTGTTCTAGGTACCTGGCTGTGCTTGGTTTTGGGTCATTTTGAACGTTTGATTCTGTTAGTCGACTGGATTGAGAACTCAAGAGGAGGTCTGGGATTTTTGGGTCGGCCTGTATTGTTATTTTTATTTTAAAATCTTAGACTTGGAGCATTTTATATAGAAAGGGTTTCATAGATGAATGAATAGTAAATTTCCGGCTTCGATAGAGGGAAAGAATAGGGTGTATTATCACAACTCAGAGAAATTAGTTAATTCAGATGCCCCTGACGGACAGCTTCGGAGAGTCAGTGTTTTGCTGCCTTCCAGTAGACTAGTAAAGGGTGGAGCTAGAAGGGGGAGGAATACTTCTCTCTGGTTTTCTCAGACCTTTGAGGAAGTGCGTGCCCAAGAGGGAAATGACTTGGCTGAAATGACGGGGGAATTAGGGTCCAAGCTGCTGTTTACTTATGGCCCTCGCTTTTGGTCGGACAAACTGGGTGTGGGGCTGCATGCCAAAGCTGAGGCAGGAGGTTCGCAAGTTTGAGCCCAGCCGGGCAATTTAGTGAGATCTGGTCCCAAAATACAAAATAAATGAAGAACTGGATATGTAACTCAAGTCCAGAGGCAGTTTTAATCGCCAGAAGAAAAAAAAAAGTATTTGTCAGATAAATTAATGATTAACACATATGTGCACAGATGCATGTATGTATGTGTCGGGGCTGTGGGTGTGTCTGCTTCCGGCTCACATGTGCACGGGAGAGCTGATGTTATTGGCTCACAGTGTGGGGCTCAGGTGTGTCCCCCTGGGTCCAGGGAGTGTTTAGCTGGATGGTCTGCTGGATAGACTCTGGGGCTTAGGAAGAAACCCTCTGGGCAGGTAGGTGTTCGTGCTTCCCTTGTGTCTAGTGTTTAAACTGCGGCAGTGGTATCTTACTCCACCTTTTGCTCATCATCTTGAGCCAGAAGTTAAATGTGCTTTGGAGTTTTCCCGGCAGTGTCAGCGGTGTCTGGCAGGTGGTGCACTGGTGGTTACTAACTGCTCCTTGAAGTGGGCTAGGGAAGAGGACCCGGCAACTGATGATGGTTCCTCGCGAGCATTATGTCTTAAGATTATCAGCACAGTTTATAAGTAGATAGTCTGATGATCTCAGGGATTGTGAATTTATGAAATGTGTACAACGTTGGGAAAGAAAGGACAGATACCACTCTTGTCATACCCTTCCTTGGGAAGGTGAAGGTTTTCCTCAACTTGCTCAGAAAGCTTTGCTGTGCTTCATGCCCTGTGTAAATATTTTATCTTTTTCTCTGCTTTCTGTCTAAAAGGAATTATAGAATTTATTAATGTCTGTAACCACCAAAACTTCCAAAGAACTATTAATAATGTAACGAAAACAGTTATAATTGTCCCAGTCATGCTTTATTGTATATATTTCTGAAGTTGGTTATGACAACTGAAAGTTGGACTTTGTTTCCTCTTTAAAGGCCTTCTGCGTTTGTCTGCCCTGTGATGGTGCTTTTATAGGCATGATATTAAGACATTGTTCCCAACAGGTGCTGGAAATGGTTAGCATCACATGTGAACTGACCTGTGTGCTGCTGGCTTTAATTCTTCTGTCCTCTCTGGTTTTAATTCCTGTTCTTGAAGAACAGAGATCAGTTTTCCTCCTCTTTGTAAGGAAGCAACTTTTACAGTTAAACTACACAACCACTGTAAAGATACTGAGATACAAACTATAAGTCAGTTGAAAATGAGTCACCTTGAAGCTGAGCTCTTGAAACAAAATAGTATAATTTTAAAAGTTCTATTGAAGTGCCTGCTGTACAGCTCTTTAGCCTTATCTCGTTTAAATTTCACGAATTGTGTCTTGTCATTTAGGTAAGAAATTGAGGCATAGAGTTTTTAACACCTTGTCCAAAGTCATACCAGAGTAAGAGTTTCAGGCCCAGAAGTGTTACATTACAAAGGTAGTCTTTGCACCTGGTAAGTTGGTCCTTTTGCATTCAATTTGTTTGAAAATGATTTGAATTAAAATTTAAAGCAATCTGAATTGGTAAATATGGCTTACATTTTCAAACTTTCCGTAGGTCTTAAAATGTGGCAGTAATATTACTTTCTGCTTGGTGAAGCTTTCTTGTATCTTATCCATTGGAGACTCACTGTAGGACTTCCACCGTTATATGAGGTGGTTTAGTTTATCTATTAGATCCTGTTCCAGAATATAAATAGTAAAATGCTGAAATAAGTTACAACATGTTGTGGAATTCAGCATGCCAAGGCAAAGAGACAGACATATTTATTATGTTCCTTTAGAGACTAATTTGGTTGTGAATTTTGGGAAGTACTGCTTTTATTTTTCTTCTAGGGTAGGCGTGTTCAAAATGCTGTTCAAATGACTTTGAACTGTATTTAATTTTAATGTATTGTCTTCTAAGCCATTTAAGAAGCAGCCTGATGTGCATATTCTAGAGTGTTATGGAGAAATTTAGTAATTGTTGTAGAAGCAGCTACCATGGGTTGAGTTTTAGTAATTGTCAAGGCACTATGGCATACACTTACATATTATTTTACCCACTTTTTTCTAAACATCGAATTAAGGACTGTAGGTGGTAATATTTCTCATTTTATGGATCAAAAAACTAAGGCTTGAAAAAATTAAGTAGCTTGCCCAAGGTTAAAAGTGATAATCACAGCTCAAAATTGAGTAGAGCTAGGAATGTAGCACAGCAGTACAGCACTTGGCAAGCACACATACAGAGAGGGTCTGGGTTTAGTGCCCAGCACAGCCCAGACACAAACAGAACAAAACAAAACAAAAACCAAAAAACAAAACAAAATGTTCAATAAATGAGCCAGAATTTGAATGCTGGTGTTTTTACTGCTAAGCCCATACTTGTAAAGTAGACTTTATGAATGCCTAAGGGCATGTGATCATGTCATACTTTGACTTTCAGTTGCCAGTATATACTCAGTTCTTCCCCCAGTTTGAAAATAGAAACAACCCTAAGAAGGAAAGTACAAGTATGTAGATTTCATCTAGATTTTAGTTTTGATTAAGGTATATTTGAAGATAATTTAAATTGTTTATACTAAAATTTTTTTTCTGGATGCAGTATATAAAATTGCTGTTGATAGAGATGTGATTTTTTTTTTCTTTTGGTGTTGGGCATGGAACCCAGGGCCTTGGTCGTGCTAAGAACATGCCCAGCTTTAAGCAAGGTATTTTATATTCTAATTTTTACTTATTCTCTACTCACCTCTGAATTTTAGGATTGCCCTTACATTCTTGATTGTTTTGTTCTGTTTGTGTCTTGGGCTGTGCTGGCACTGAACCCAGGCCTTATGTGTGTGTGTGCTTGCCAAGGGCTGTACTGCTGTGCTACATTCCCAGCTGTAGTGAATTTTTCTTCGTGGTTATCATTTTTCAACTGAGAGCTCTGAATGTTTGTATTTTAGAACAGTTTTGTTTTTGTTTTTTCAATAGTGTGTATCATTGCTTGATGATAATAGTGGTGTTTTCCCACTCAGGCTTTCTTTTGGTGCCTGCATTGTCTCTTATTTTTGTGAAGTGTGTCATACCCTCCTCTATCCCCACCATTATGGTCTAGACCAGTGGTGGTGGGCCTAGGGTACGTGTGCCTTCATAGTGGGCTCTTTGTACCACTGAAAGCTCTGGAAGCTTCACTGTTACTGGCCTAGGCTTTCCTCACATGTTGCATGGTGCTTGTTCTCTGTTCCTGTTTAAGGGAGAGGTACTAAAAACTGACAGAAAGTCTTATATTTGTTTAAAGTTTACCACCTGGTGAGCTTCCCTTGAAGGGAAAAGCAGAAACTGGTTTTTTTTTTTTAAAAGAATTCTCACTGGCCTTTCCTTTTGAGTTGTATCCTTGGCCTGGCCCCATGCAGTATCTAATAGAGGTAAGTATAGTAAAGGAAGAGGTTGGGAGCTTATACCTTCATGGCCTATATTTCGCTTCTAGGTGTGACTTCAGCTGTGCCTGTGTGCCCAAGCCCAGAGCTCTAGGGGGACATCTTTTAGGATCATGGAAGGCTATTGCCTGAATGGGGAGAGGACCTAGCGGTTCTTTTTAATAGGCTTTTAGTAAATCCTAATTCCATTTCTCTCTCACCTTATTACCTTCTACTCCTAGTTTCTGTATCTTTCCGCACTTCTGTGGCAGGAGTTGGTATTTTTTGCTTCTGTTTAGCATATAACGAAGAAAAGGAAGCCAAATCTTAGGTTGGTTGCCATTTTTCCCCTTGCTTTAGAATCTTCGGAATGCGAGCATTTCATCTGTTTCGTATTTGCTGCCGTTCTCTTTGTTTTTATGGTTTAGTGCCTTGTTTTTGTCTTGACTTTCATTTTAGTTGCATTTCAGGAGGAATCAGAGTTAGCTATTGTTTCTCATAAACCATCATTAACCTTGGAAATAGCTAAGCTTTTTGTGTCATATCTTTTGTCTTGGATCTATATTTTATTTTCACTCATGGGTCTTCAACCTTTGAAAATAACTTTCTTGTGAATTATAATGTTTAATGACAAGAGATAGGGATTCTTTAGAGACAGTTGGAAAGATGGGTGTTTAAAGTCTGCCTTTTTTCTCTCCTGTCTTGGGTAACCACAAAGCAGGGCAGACTTGCAGGATCTAAGACCACTGTGAGGCTGTGGCAGTGAGGCTGAGGAGAAGTAGAATGAAAGGTAGTGTTCCTTGCCTTTGCTTTGTTGTCAGGGAAGGTTTAGGATACATTGGAGGATGCTGGCTGGGCACAGCTAGAAGGAAAGTTTAGCTGCAGTCCCATCTTGGTGAGATGGGTCATTTAAAGAGCAGGTGATTGCAGTGGTTTATTTCAGGGTTTGTTGTCCTTAGTGTATTTTAGTTATTCTGCCTCGCATGGAGGGTTCAGGTTGTGTCACATGTTGCTTAGGATTGGGACCCAGAGGCCAGGCCAGGTTGCTGCTGAGGCAAATTGTGTCCTGTGTAGTGGCGATACCACGAGTTACTCTCTTGTTGCTGGGACAAAATACCATGACACCCACAGGTTTAAAGAGGAAGGGTCTATTTTATTTTAGCTTACAGTTTGCAGTTGGCTGGTTCCAAGGCAAGGCACCATGGCAGAGAGCATGTCGGAAGAGAAGTAGTTTGTGGCATGGCAGTCAGGAAACAGTATGTGCTCAGGGCCAGAGGAGGAGATATGTGTGTCTCCACAGTCTCCAGGACACGTCCCACAGGGACCCACCTCTTCCCACCAGGCTTCATCTCCTGGCATCACATCCGGCTATAAACCCATTGTGAACTAATCCAGTATCGCACACCTATGATGCAGTCACCTCCCGAAAGTGCCACCAATGAGCACTTGAGGCCTTGGGAGTACATCTAGATAGAAACCATAACATACCACTATGGAGAATGACCAGGGAGGTTGGTGGACACAATGCACATTCATCTTTGCTTCTGCTTCTGTCCTGTCTGAGCTGGATGCTGTCTTAGTAGAGTGAAAACTCCACGGATGCCTTAGTGTACACGTGGGATTTTGTGTCCTCTTGGCTTCGAGTATAAGTGCTTGCTAGGCAAGTTCAAGTGACCAAAGTCAGTGTATCATTAGTGTGGGAGTTCATTTCCCCAGGGCCACTTCTTTCCAGAAGATGAGGTTTAGTTTTAGACCCTTTCTCTGTACTACTACCTCAGTTTCTGTACCTTTGACCTTTTAACTCAGAATTCTTTTTTTTTTTTGAGGGGGCGGAGGGGCGTCTTGCTGTATAGTCAAGAGTTGGCCTTGACTCACTATGTAGCCCAGGCTGGCCTTCAACTCAGAGCAGTCCTCCTGCCTCAGCTTCCCAAGTGCAGATTATAATTGTGCACCATCATGCCAACCTGCTCTTTTCGTTTTTGGGTTTTTTTTAAAAAGGAAACATGTCAGCTGGGCATTACACCTGTAATGCCAGCACTTGGGAAGCTGAGACAGGAGGATTGTTGTGAGTTTGAGACTAGGCTGGACTACAAAGTGAGCTCAAGGACAGCCTGAACTGAATAGTGAGACCCTGTCTCAAAAAGACAAAAAAAAAAAAAAAAGAAAGAAAGAAAGAAAGAAAGAAAATAAACTGTCCCCTGGCGTGGTGGCTCACAGCAGTACTCTGAAGGCCAAGGGAGCAGGATCCTCCTGAGTTCCAGGCCAGCCTGTGCTACACAGTATGACAAGGTCCAAACTGTATAGCCTCTCTCCAAGCAAACCAACCTACAAAATAGAGGGAAAAAAGGAAATCTTAACTGTTGGGGGTCTGTGCCTAGACCTCCAAACCCCCAAATGGAAGCACGGCAAAGGCTCCAAGGAATGAGACACACAGCTTGGTCTTCAGAGCCGCAGGAGTACTGAAGTCCTTGGCACAGCTCATAACTCGACTAGCTGGCCGACTGACTCTAGGCAGCCCATATTTAATCAGAACAAGCAAGGAGTTGAGTGGACAATGGAGGAAACCTGAGCAGTTTCTTGGGAGGGGGTCAAGGACCCCTCAGAGCAACAGACAATGCTAATTAAGAGAAACTATCCCCAGAAAGTCTCTAGGTGGCCTCAGCTGTGGCCTGGCTTGCCCTCTGAGGGGTCTCCTTGTTCTCAGTTCAGTCGTGGCTGGGCCATGCCACAGCCCTGCACATGTATTCAGCTTCAACATTCTCCAGCACTTAACATCTTATCTCTTATGATTAACTCAGTAACCATTTTAATTTTCTAGTAAAAGGATATTATATAAACTCAGTGTTCCAGCTTTTTCTTTTAACCTCTTCCCATGCCCTCAGTTGTAAAATCACACAAGCTCTAGAATGTAGTTATCTGTCTTATTTTAATCAATCTATCTGTTTGTCTGTCTGTCCATCTATCTATCTATCTTGCAGTGCTGGGGATGGAACTCAGAGCTTACCATATGTTAAGCAAGTGCTTTACCATTGAGCTACATTCCCAGTACCCTGTTTTAATTATTTTATATTCAGGATACCATTTGATCTCATAGCTTCTAATGAATCATAGTTATTTGAATTGATATGTCACAATTTGTTCATTAGGTGGTCTTCGTTAAATTGGTTGGCTTTAAAAATTAAAAAAAAAACCCACCTTTTTCTTAAGGGAGTCCTGAAAGCAAAAATACATTTTGTGTTTATTTTTTATTTTAAAGAGAATAAAACCGACCAAAATGAAACAGAATAAAGCCGTTACTGATTAAAAAAAAAAAAGAATGACAACAGATAACAGCCAAACTGATACCAAGGACCACTTGAGACTTAAGTAAACATATCACAGAAGTTCAGCAGACTCCTTTCTGTTATTCTACATTTCCAAATTATTCACTGGTTTCACAACCACGAACTAGTAAGGTGCCAGCAAAATTCATTCAGGTTTTCTATTTGTATTATAACTAGATGGCTCTCAGTACCTGTCCCAAGTAGTTTTTTGCCTTTTCCTGGGTAGTTTCTTTTTCTCATGACATTGTGGCCATAGGAGGTTGTAGTATGATTTAGCATGCATGCATAATGCTTTATCCTTCCTATTTTGCGTCCTCAGGTGATAATATCATTGCAGAGATATGATGCTGTCTACACAAGAGGTGCTTTTAAATTTATTTTTTACCTGTTTGTTTTAATAGAATGTAAGCTACAATAAAGCAGGCAGTTGGACTTGGTCACTGCTGTATCCTTAGTGTGTAGGACAAGGCTAAGTGTACCTTAGATCCTCTAGAACATTTTTGTTGGATGAAAATATGATGGCTTTCTCTGTCTTGGATCCTGTTGGAAGAATTACTGTTTTAGACTGTTAGTTTCAGGAAACCAGATTCAATCCAGCTTAAAGAATAAATTTACAGTTTTGTTAGCAGAAAGCCCCAGATTAGCATGGGTTTCAGGGCTAGTTGGTAGCTTAACACTGTGAGCTCTGCTGTCTCTAGGGTCAGCTACCAGTGAGTCAAACCTACCTGGTCATAATGAAACTGCCAGGAGCACGGTGCAGCTTTTCTGTTCATATCCACTGGGAGACAGGGAGAGATGGGCTTTCTGGATTGAATTTGTCTGTATTTGTACATTTGAGAACCTGAATGTATGAGAGTAATGCCGTGTGGGGAAGATGAACTTTTTAAATTTTCTGTTAAGAAAAGCAGTATTAATTGACAAAATTGCAAGAAGGGTTAGAACCTTCAGAGGATAAGATAACAGGCTTGTGGAGCTCTTTTTCTAAAGGTTTAGAGAAAGGTGACAATTCAGCTAGACATGGGAAGAGTTGTATGGAAGGGCTAATTTTCATTTTGAGTTTTCTACTCCCATCTTTTAGTCTGATTTGCTAACTTTTCAAATCTTTTAGTGCCTTAAAATAATACTGCATATAAAATGAAGTTGAAACAGAAGTGACTTGTAGTCTTGGGTTCCAAACAGTATCTATTGCCTTAAAAAAAAAAAAGCGAAAATAATATAAACATATTGTTGAAAGTACATTCAAACACAGGAAGATATAACAGGGCTTATTAGTGATATGTCACACTTATTAGTGATGTGCCATGTCTCTCTTCCTGGAGACTTGAGTCCTTAGTAGGTAGCACGGTGGCACACATGTGAGGTGTGTGCTCAGCACATTCTGCTTTGCCTCACTCTGACTCAAACTCAACTGAGCAGTTTATTGCTAAACCTGATAGGGACCTCTCTGAGCTGTACAGAGAAGATGTCTCTTACAAGCTAAGAGGCTTTTTTTGTAGTTTTCTTTTGGTGGGCTTTTGAGGGGATAGATCAGAGAAACAGCTGGCTTGTGGCATGCTGATGTGTTCTCCAGGAAATGCTTGTAACCTACCCATGTGTCCTCTGGGGACTGCTGGTGTTACGGTTTGTATCTGGATGTCCCCCCAAAGCCCCAGACTGTTATGAGGGCAGGCTTCTAGAGTTTGTGATTGACTAATGCATGATCCAGTGTTGGGATTATGAGTGTGAACTATACCCAAGTGAGTGTGGCCTACCTATAGTATAAGGGACAGAAAGAGTCTTCTGTCCATGCCCCTCCCTTTTTGCTCTTGTTGCTTTAGCTGTTTTCTGCTGCCATGAACTGTTGTGCTCTGCCATGTGCCACCGTGCCATGGAGTTAGCTGATTATGGACTGAAACCTGTTTTGTTTCAGTGATGAGAAAAAAGCAACCAACACAGCTAGTGGGCTTAAGCAAAATGAAGCCTACGTCTCTAAGATGGCAGGTGGGCTTATTCAGAATGGTGATGTCCCTGTCTGGGCACTGTGACTGTTTCTTGTGCTTGATTATTTACCACAGGCAGGGGTGTCTGCTACGTATTCCTCTGTTGTATGCCACTTATGCTCTGCCTATTTTTTTGTTTTTGTTTTTGTGAGAAGCGTGACATTGCAGTGAATATCTTTGTGCATACATAACTGTTGAACCTTGGCAGATGTATCAACAAGGCAAATTCCTAGTAGTGGTAAAATTAATTGGGTAGAAACTTAAAGTTTTGACAGATTTTGACACATTCTTCTTCAAAAGGATTATAGCATATTTCTGAGCCTGTCAGATAGGTAGAATTAACTTTGTAGTTTTGAATTTTGTTCTTGAATTGAGAGAAAAATTGAGTATCTTTTTGTGAGTTTGTATTTTTCTCTCTTTTTTTGTGTGTGAACCTGCAAATAATTGCCCTTTGTTTATAGTATATAAGAGCTTTTTAAGTGGAGGAAATATATTCAGTGCTGCTGTTCAGTTGTAATTTTTTTTCCCCTCTTGATTTGTGATTAGTCATTTTTACTTTTTCCCCCGTTTATATTTTATTTCCCAGATTTATATTTTAATGATGTTAAATTTTTCAACCTTTTTGTTCTTTGAATCAGAGTCTCACTGTGTAATTCAAGCAGGCCTTGAACTCACTATGTAGCCCAGGTTGGGCTTGAACTCATTGCAATCCTCCTGCCTCAGTCTCCTGATTGCTGGGATTATAGCAGTGTACCACCATGCCTGGCTTCAACCGTTTTCTTAACCCCTGGGTTGTTACTGTGATTGTCCATTTTGCTGACATTACTGTGGGATGCTTGACTATGCATGTCAGCCTGGTTGGGCTTGCTGAGTGTAAAGCTGAGGCAGCTGGACACTAAGTCCCTGGGCATGTCATCAGAGCTGAACCTTAGTGTCCCAGGGCTGCTGCATGTCTGGTAAACACAGCAAGGTGGGTGATGAGGCTGAAACCTAGACTAGGAGGAGGGGCCAGGAATTTGGACCCCACTGAGGAGATTTTTCATAAATGTAGTGAGTCAGATGGTTCCTCCGCCTACATTGAGGAGGGCAAGGATTGAGACTGGAACAAATTTGAACCTGCTTGTTTCTTGTCCTGTAGGTAAAGAGATGGCGTTTGTGAAGAGTGGATGGTTACTGCGACAGAGTGAGTACTGACATGTGGGTCTGCACTGGACATGTGGCTTGGGGGAATATCTTTATTTCTGTTTGCTGAAACAGATCATGTTTAAAAGCAGATTATAAAGTTTTACTATGTTGCTGCCTTAAATTTTCCTCTTGGGAACTAATAGAACTGTAAACTATCTTTCTGCACACAGGGAACTCTCAGTTCCTTAGTTGTAGGAACCAGGAAAAAAATGGCAATTCCATCTACTATCTTTTTCTCTCCAGCATACTTTATGATTGACTTGAGTTGCTGGAGTCTGGCCACACCCAGCTACTGCTGTATTTAACAATTTGTGGTGGTCATCTGTCTAGTGTGGTCATATAGATTCATAATAGATGTTTCTGGGCTAGGGATGTAGCTCAGTGGCAGTGTGAGGGCATTTGTAACCCCGAACACCTACTATTTGCTCTTCTTTCTTTTCCTTGAAACCCTCCAAACCCTTGTCTTGAAAGCTTCACTTACTATATAGCCTATAGATTATAGTCTAAATGCTAACTAAACAGTGAGACACTAGACAGCAAGTGGACTTTGGCCAGCCTCCCAAAAGGACTCATTCCCCCTAATTGGCCATAAAACTACAGAAAGAGGGAACAGACAGTTTTATCTAAGGTGGACAAACTGCCTGATGTCTGCCTTCTATGTGTCAATTAACCAGATATGTAAGAAGGTTTTTTTTTTTTTAAATTTTATTTAAAGAGAAAAAAAAAAAACAGAAAAAAGGGTAGAAATAATACAGAATTTCAAAAAAAAACATTAAGAAATCACTACTTGATAAATTACATATTGTCTTCTTAGAAATAGTTGTTCATGTTACAAAATTAAGGCATACAAAGTGGACAAACAGTGAGGCTGCAAACAGTTCTGTTCAACGATCCAACAAAAACTTAGTAATACGGTTATCAATCCCACACACTTAAACATACATGAAGTTATATCCTTTAGAGCATTTTCTTTTCCTCCTTTTGCTTTTTAGGTACATTATCTGTTTAGTTATATCATGTTTCAGCTTGCTCAGTACCTTTTTTTTTTTTTAATAATTTTATTTAAAGAGGAAAAAACAAAATAAAATAAAACAGATAAAGGGTAGCAACAATACAGTATTCCAAGGAAAAAAGGAAAAGTACAACAACAATTAAACCTAAGAAATTATTACTTGACTAATTACATACTGACTTCTTGGAAATAGTTGTTCAAGTTACAAAGTTAAAACATGTGAAGTAGACATTCAAACAGTGAGACTGTTAACAGTTCTGCTCCACGATCTGACAAAAACAACAATATGGTCATCCATCTTACCCACTCAAATATACATGCAATTATATCAATAGG
>PVJX010034631.1:0-18802 GCA_004027295.1 Dolichotis patagonum | reverse complement strand
GTTTGATTTTTTTCTAGAGTCTCATTCATCTGATTTATTATTCTGCTGTTACCATTTCAGAAATTTCAGCTGGGTGGCTTTTGATTTCTTCTACCTCAATGCCCCCTGGATTTGCCTTAGGTGAGCTGGAGGCCTGGGATTGCATCTTGTTTCCATATCTTTTCAGTTTCCACTTTTTCATTTGTTTTCTACATTGATATTTATAAATTGTTTATGGTAGGTAGCTTTATTACTAATATCAAGACCTTGTCAGGGAAGGACTACTTTTCAAAGATGTGTTCTACTTGTACTGGCTTTTGACTTTTTAGTCTGTCCCAAGATTCTATGTCTTCAATTTATTAAGGATGAGAATTTGTTGCCTATTTGGCCTAGCACCAAGTTCTTTGGTTACTGGACTGTGGTAGTATTCTGGGCCCTAGACAATTTTGGTCCTGGAATAAAGTGAATAACAACTGATCACAAGAACTATTTCACCTAGGCTAAGGTAGTTGTTATAGTTCGTGCTCAGATGCCCCTCAAGCTAATGACAGTTTAGAAAATGACAAACTATGGTAACTGTTAATTTGTCACCTTTAACCATCAGTACAATGTTTATAGTTATATAACAAAATCTAAAACAAATAAGAAAATGATATACAGTAAATATCCCCTCAATAGAGCAGTTTTACTGCCAGGAATAAAATTTAAAAGGGATGAGAGGAAAGAAGAATAAAAGAAGAGAAAGAGATTAGAAGCAAGGCTGATAGGCAAAGGAAGATTACCCAATCTGTGGGCAACTGATAAAGAAGACAGATGGGAAAGAAAGAAGAAAAAAATCAAGAACTAAACAAAACAAGAAAACTGAAAACAATGCTCACACTCACAAAAAACAAAACTAAAGAATCAAGACAAAAGAAAAAAAAACAAAAACAAAGAGAAACAAAGAGATTTATTGTTGGGAGCTGCTGAGCTATTGATCATTCATTCACATGTGTGGAGCTGAGCACAAGTGCCCAGACAGGGAGAAAGGGGAGAAAATGACTCTTTAATTAATCTCCTGCCTTAATTATTGTAATGGCTTTCAACTGAGGACGGGGAGGCCTATAATGTGCTTAATATGTTTTTATGTCGACAAACACATTCTCTACTTGGCAGAGAATAGGAGTATCCCAAGGGCGTGGAGCACCTAAGAAGCACCCTGAGGGCATGGGGTGCTGGAGGTGAGCAGGTGTTCCGGCCCTGTTAACACGGGGTGTAACAAGCGAGGTAGCAATGTAAAGGGGCGTGGTGTGATAAGTGTATAAATAAACACAGTGCAGTGGTTGAGCAGTCTTTCCAGAGGAAGCACTCCTCCTGACCCCAGCCTTCTGTTTCTATCTTTATTTTCTGTTATGATTGATGCATTGTGACAACTTGAGAAGTTTATATGTTTAACTGCGAGACTCAGCAGGGAGCCAGGGTTCTTACTTTGTAAATATCCTTCTCCTGGGCAAAGGAGGGCGTGGAGATTCTGTGAGTGCTACCCTTGCCCTGAAGTGGGGAGTGACCTGCATAAAATATAAGGGAAGAGAAAAGGCTTGTTTTCCCCCTTTTGTTCTGGCCGTTGTCTGGAAGTGTTGTCCTGTGCCATGCTACCCTGCCTTGGAGCCATCTGATTGTGTACTGAAACCTCCACAAACTGTAAGCTAAATAAACTTTTTCTTTCCTAATTTGGGGTGTCAGGTATTTTGTCTCAGCAAGGAGAGAAAAGTAAGCAAGACATTTTCTTTATGCTCTCATTGTTCTTCCCCCTAGAAATTTAGAGAACTGTCATGGACTCCAACAGTTTATCTGATTCTAAACCTGTGGTTATCTTCCAAAGTCTACAGTTTTGTGGTAGTGTCCAATTCAAGGCATGTCTTTGCTGTCACTGGAAGATGAAGGAGATAAACTGGGCCCAGTTCTATGCTGGATGAGCTCGAAATCAGGTTAGGGTGGGTTCCTAGATAATCCTAGATAATCCCAGGCAATCTCAGAAATTGCACCCTAGGAACAGGGTGGGGTACCAATTCCGGTGCTTTCAACTCCAAAGAAGTTCAGGCTGATCCTGGCCTCTGACTATGAGGTTGGGGGTCTGGGCTACTCAGCCTACCACACTCTAGGTGTCTCTTGCCAGCTTGACCTTGGCTCCCTGACCCTAGTTTTTTGCTATTACTTCTATAAATAGACTTTTTATATCATTTGTGTTGACCCCTGCATTTTCACTGACACCTATGATTCTTAAATTATTTTTCTTTACATCACCTTACAGTCACTGAATTGTTATTTCCTGATTCCTCATTATTTTTAAGAGATCTTTCCTTTCATGGTCACTAGCTGCAATCCTGTCTTCAAAGTCTGAAAGTTTATCTTCAGTATCTTTCAAGCAGTTTTGTCATCTTTTGATGGAGATTTTTTAATTTCCTGGGTATCTCTTCGAATCTGTTTCATGCATTGTAATTCCTTCGTATATAGTTCATTCAAAGTATCTATCATTTTGCTGTGCTCATCTTTTTTTTAATCAATGTCTTCTTTAGATATGCTTAGCAATTCTTTCACTTTTGTATGGTAAGATTTTGCTTCACCAGGATAAAGAAAGGAAACACAGGGACAAAACTGGGAAGTCTGAGTAAGTCGAAAAAGGTTTATGGAGGACAAGACTAATGAAAGGAAATTTGCATGTTTGCTGTTCTTAGTTTTTGTTCTTTTTGGATTTGTAGCCCCAAGAGCTGTACCTTCCAACCCTCCTTGTTGCTCAAATCCAGCTAAAGAGGCTGAAACACTGACCGTCAGTCATGAATCACTCTCTTCCAGTGTGGGGCCAATTATAACCAAAAACCAAACAGCATTCTGGTGAGGGGGGACACTGGAAATGGTGATCAATAGGTGATACCTTCAGAGAAACTCTCACAAGGACAAAAGGTGACTATAAGAAAAGCATGGGAGTTGTGAATACCATGATGGAGTCCCTTGTGTCATCTCTATCAAAAGATAAATAGAGTTGGGAGATTGTAAAAGAAGAGTTTCTATGCATCAATGCCTGATGATAACTATCACAAAGGTTTTTGCCAAGATCATAACTTTATCCTGAATCAATCTGAGCCTATGCTAACAGGTCTATAACGAAGAATCCAAATCTTGAGCTATTCACAGGTAAAGACTGAGGTCATAGTGAGTGTGAATGTGCTGCTGGGGCACACACTGCACACCAGTCAGAAGATTCCACCTGCGAGTACGCACCATGTGGTGCGTTGCTGGGGTACCTGGGACCCAGTAAAGCTGCCTTCCCCATGCATGATGCTTAAGAGTAAACACTATAGACCACCAGAGAGTATAAAAATTGTCAGCCTGCCCCACAGATGTTTTGGCAGCCCAGGATAAGCAATGAAAAGCCAGGAAGCTCATAGAGAATTACTGTGGGTTATAGGAAGTAAATAAGGCAGTGACCCCATCCATAGCATTGTGCCCAAAACTGACCTCCTGATGAACCAGCTAATGTAGGTTATGGGATCTTATCACTTTGGTTATGGGATCTTATCACTTTGGTTTGAACCTTGCTGGTGCTTTCTTTAGTATTTCCTTAGCTACTGAGTACCAAGACAAATTTGCATTTACCTAGAATGGACAGCAGCAGACCTTTCAAGCGCTCCCTCAGAGTTACTTTCACAGTCCCACCGTTTGTCACAGAGTGATGGCTTGGGGCCTTGACTATCCACCTGCTATGATAAAAATGTTTCATTACATAGCTGATATCATGCTAACCTCTGAGCATTTATAGAGTCAGAAAAACATCTGAGGATAAACAAGGCCACTGAAACAAGCAGAAATGGAACTCATTTCCCACAAAGTTCAGGAATCAAGCACTGCCGTAATGTTCCTGGGAGCCTTGTGGTTGGGTAAGACATGCACGAGACCTGAAAATTCCATTCAAAAAATTATGTAGTATGTATGAAGCAACAATGCCAATGGCTGTAAGTTAACTATAAGTATTTGTAGAACTTGTGGGGTATTAGCATATTTTTATATCATACCCTGCTCAAGTTGCCTGCCCATTATACAACTTGATTTAAAAAAACAGGGACCACCTGGGATGGCATCAGAAGGGGCTCCAGAGGCTTTTGAATGTGATAAGATTCTTGTAGAACAGGATAAATAGCTGTGTACACCACACCCCAGTGTCCATTTGTTTTAGAGTTTACCAGGAACTAAAACAGCTGCAGCTGGGGGCCACGGAAGAAACAACCTGAACAGATCATTCCAATAGGATTCTGGTCCCGATCATGGAAAGGTAGAAGTCCAGTATATGTGGAAGCAGCAGTTGCTGGCCAGATACAAAGCCCTGTATCTGGTGACAGGTGAAATTGATTATTGGATCTGCTTCAGTAAGAGTAAAAACAAAACAGCATATCCAATAAAGGGCTGGACTGAAGGCCTTTTGGCCAAGCCCCTTTCTGGTGTGGCACAAATCAGACTTGCAAACGTGGCATGCATACTGCAGCAGCACGGAGTGATGTCTACTGGCCCTGTGACAAGTGCCACGCTGGCCATCCTGGGGTTGGTGTCCCTCTGAGCTCCTGAGTCACCTCCAGTATCTAAGCCAGATGAGGTGATGGAAAAGACACCACCCACTCCTGAAGGTGCGTGGTATGCCAAGGGACCGTCAGGGCACAAAGCAGGAATGGATGGCACCGGAAATCCAGATGAGTACAGACACCATCTGACTAAAGAATAGGGAAGGGAGAAGCAGCCAACAGACTCATTAAGAGCAGTATGAATACTGATGACTCACAAGTCAGAGAACATTCATCCCACCAACACTGGTGTGCAAAATAAGGACAATCAAGTGCAACGGTACTTTTACCTGCCTTACAGCCCCATAGCTGCTGACTTGATTTTTAAAATAAAAGAATAGATAAGCAGCAGTTAAAAAGTTTGGGTGAAGGCACCCCACATGGATGGAAAAGCCCCAGAAACTATAAGGTTATTGAGTAACAGTCCCAGTGCCAGCGATGGGCCACCACCCTATGCATGATAGACCAAGAAGCTCCCAAGGCCCCTGTCTTAGTTACTTTCTACTCATTGCTGAGACAAAATACCTGATGCCCAAAGTTGGGAAAGGAAAGGTTTATTTCTTACAGTTTTTGGAGGTTTCAGTCCATACTCAGTTGGCTCCAAGGCAGGGTGGCATGGCGGGGCCACAGTTCATGGCAGCTGCAAACTGCAAGGCGGAAACCGGCAAGAGAGAGAGACACACCTTCCTCCTGCCATTACATCACCTCCTGGCTCCACCCCCTAGGAGGGTGTAGCACTGACACCACCAACCCAAGCACTAGACAATGAACCAATCACAAATGCATAATGCAAATACATGAGGCCTGGGGGCCACCGACATAAACCATGACAGCTCCCACACTGTACAGACAATTGTCACTGCAATGGGCTGCTCCCCAGAACTGGATGTAAATCTACATTGCTCAAGACACAATACTCTCTGGTTGCCGGACACAGAGAAATCAGGCTGGAACTGAGCTGGAAGAAGCCTCTACCCTGGCAGGCACTTGCAATGTCAGAAGGTGCTACACAGGCTGTCTTGGTTACTTTATTATTTTTTTTTTGTCTTGGTTACTTTTGTCTCATTGCTGAGACAAAATACCTGATGCCCAAAGTGAAGGAAAGGAAGGTTTATTTCTTACAGTTTTGGGGGTTGCAGTCCATATTTAGTTGGCTCCAAGACAAGGTGGCATGGCAGGGCAGCTGTTCGTGGCCACCACAAACAGCAAGAGCAAATAGAGCAAAAATGAGGAAAGACATTTTTCCTCATCTTTCCAAATGAGGGCCTTCTTCCTGCCCTTATACTGTACGTCGGCCCTGCCCCTGGGTGGGTGCAGCACTCACATTGCCAATCCCAGTGCTAGACAACAAACCAATCACAAACACTAGATTTGGCCGTGTCCATGACTGCATGAGGCTTGGGAGGGCCATCCGAACACAAACCATAACACAGGCTGACAGAGGAAAACTGTCACCAACGGTCTTGCTCTGCTATGGGCCTCCTGTGTTACACCCCAGACGTGCTTACGGTGCAGTAGTGGCATGACTGGTTGGGGTGCAACCAATCACTTTCCAGCTGGACCTTAAACTCAACCCAAGGAAGGGAACCAACATGTGGTACCATAAACCAGGACAAAAGCCTGCAGCTGGGAAAGTCACAGGCTGCGGAGAGATGCTGACCAAAGGAGTGATTGAACCTGAGATAAAGAAGGGACCCTGGGGAACAAAGGCTCCCATGCTCCTGAAACGCCTGGCTAGAGTTCAGGGAAGAATCTGCCGACACCAGTCAGCAAAATCAACAGCAAGTTACTGTCAGAAAGGTTTGCTTTGGCCAAAGTATTCCCTCTCCCCCGATAAGATTGTTTAAGCTAGGTCAACATGTGTCACTGATCCAGCCCTGTCCCATAGAAAATCCCAGGCTGTCTTGATTACAGACATATGACAGAAACTCCCATATGAAATGTCACAAAAAGCTTTTCTAGTCTACATCTTCGTTCTCATGTCCTTGAGTTACAAATAAATAATCACAGAGATCTTAGTTGGTTGCTGTTTTCCTGAGGCTCCCTTAAGTGACTGAAGTAAATCTCATCTCCAAGTAATCTTCATCCTCTGCACAACCACAGGTGCACACTGGCCTAGGCCCCACAGGGGAGCCACCGCTGCTGCTATGTTTCATGGCTGTGAGGGGCCGGTGAAACTTCCACGGCCTAAACATTTGTGTCCACATCAGTCGATGATCGCCATCGCCAGGGAACTCGTCTTGCAGGAAACAGCAACCACGGGAGCAACCCGTGATAAGTTTGCCTGTGGAGTATACAATAAACTTCCCCTCACTAGTCCAGTGGAAATGGCCTGGTATATGCTGCCGTTGTCCCCCCAAATAGAAAGGATTTTATAGGGACCCTGAGAAACTGAGAAGGGACCACTGATTCAAATGCGAGTCTCTCCCGGAAATACTGTGCCAGCTCGGAGCACCATGGTTTAACCAGCGATGCCCTTCAGACACCCGTGTGGTGAAAGCTTGGCCCCAGCCCACAGTGCAGTTGGGAGATGGTGCAGCCTGTAAGCGATAAGGCCTAGTAGGGTGTCTTAGGTCACAGGGCAAATGCCCTGAAGGAAACCGTAGGACTTTAGACCCTTGTGTCCCGTTTGCGTCCTGGCATGTTGAGCAATTCGGCTCTGTCGCACGCTGCCACCAGGAGGCGCTGCCGGTGCACGGGCCTAGGAGCAACAGGGTCAGGAAGTCGCTGACTAGAAAGGAACTCCAAAACAGCCCAAACAAATCGTTTCTCTTTATAAGCGGATTATCTCAGGTATTTATTATAGTAATGGAAACAAACACCAAACACGGCCAGAATGAATGCATCACCAGCTGTGGGTTGGGGTATCCATTAATCCAATCGGTGGACACCTAAAATTGTCAAAAGGCGTGTCCCACAGCCACCACTCGCCTGGTATATATGAAAATTCCAGGCTTCCAGAAAGAAATCAGTTCAGCATAAGCCATACTGTTTGTGTAGACAGTTTAGATGCACTGAGCAGTATCTGAGGGTGAGAACCCTCTAAAATTCAAGTTTCCAGATGCCACCCAGGGCCAACATTACAATGTAGCTTTTCGAAGGATGGCAGTCACCTCTAATATGTTAACACATTTATGCATGGAAGCAAACCATCCATTTGGTGACAATTTTCACAATGATATGAAAATCCATTTTTATCAATGAAAATATAGATGGGAACAGAAGATACTCGCAAATCCTGCTTTTCTGAAAACATTGGTTACTATGGAAGACAGGGCTAAAATCGTTAACGTTTTTATTCTGAAATTATTATCTCAAATGTTTTCTGAATCCCACTAGCATTTAGGCAGACCTCAAAAAGACGATGCTACAATGAAAGAATGCATATAGGAATGTTCTTTTCTGTACAATTTCTAATTTTTGCTCAATGCACGTGAAATTACACAAGCCTTCTCTCCTAAGACATTTCTCCTAAAACAATGAAGACATCGGCCAGGAGTTTAGCTCAGTGGCTTAAGCGCCTGCTTGGCAAACAGGAGGTCATGAGTTCAATCCCTGGCACCAAAAATTTACAAAAACATTTTTAAAAATAAAAGAATAGAGACATCACATCCTTCAGTGCCACAAATGAGATAGAGACGCACCTATACTTGATACATCCACTGCCGATCATCTTGATAGGTGTCATGGATTAAAAACTGGTAGTCAACTTAACACCAACTGAATTAAATCAGCATGGTGCTGAGTATAGATGTTCCACCTGAGGAAAATTGCCAGCATAAATAGAGACATGGAGAAGAAGAGCAAGGCTTTATGGGTTCTCCTAAAGGTTGCTGTTTTGAGCCGTTGGTTCTCCTGGAGGAGCTCGTCATGCTGGCTTCCCCAGTATGAGTTTGGCCATTATCATCAGAGGAGGTCAGGACGGTGAGAGTGGCTGTGGTTCACTTTGGGGGAGCTCTGGTCCTTACTGCGAGCATCACTTCCTGGCTCCAGAGGAGAAGACGTGTGCCATTTAATCTCTAGGAGAAGCTTGTCACGCTGGCTTTCTGGCATGTACTTGACTGTTCTCATCATCAGAGGAGCTCGGGGCCTCCTTGTTGCTGAGGATGGCTGTGGTGCTTTTCAGGACAGCCCTGGTCTTTGTTCTGAGCATGATTTCTCAGCTCCAGCATAGAACCCTCAACCTACCAGCACAGCTCCTTCACCCTGCTGGCCTAGACTTCCTAGCTTGCACTGCTGACCTTTGGGCCTTCCCAGCGCAAATCCATAAAACAGACTGGCATGAGTCCTTCTCATGAGTTCTAGACCTCCAGTTGGACTTGCGGAAGTCCATTGTCATGGGCTCTGGGTCTTCATCTGGACTCTTGTAGGGTATTGCTGTGGGAGCCAGGCCCTTGGCTGAATATTCTGGGTCTTTAGTGCTGTGGACAGATTTCCACTTTCTTGTGTTTAACTCTGGGTGACCATCATAAAATAATATTATAAATTCTGTGTCCTGATTGTAATTGTCCTCCTCACAACTCCTGACTACAGCAGTAGGAGAGGCAGCCTACTTGGCATCCAGAGAATCTCACATCCAAGGCATCTGTGAATGAGCCTCTTGTTGCCTGCAGTACTAAAAGGCTACACCACTTAGGGTCTGGGAAGAAAGAAATAAGCAAACCTCACAACAGAGGGCTGAGAAACCAGTGGTTATTGTACCCATGATGAAGTCAGCATTTTCCTGAGTTATGATTAAAAGCCACTTAGTTTAAAACCCGTTTTGACCAGTGCCTGACTCCTGGAATCCCGTACACTGCACCTCCGCTTTATGAAAAGAACCAATAGACCAATTTTGAGTTTGACAAGGAGGTCTCCCTTGATTTTCTTTTGTTAACCAAGAATCCTTCCTAACACAGTGCCGTGGAAGTGCAGACCAAGCTGTGAGTCAGCTTGAATTCTCACCAGGGAGCTACACTGTGAATCGTGTCCTCTCTAGGGTAGAGAATCGTCACACAGACGGAGGCTAGGTAAGGATGATTTAGTACTTCTTTCACTCCCCTCTTATTGTACAATTCCAGGGAAATAAAATTGTGATTTGTTTTTAATTCTCGTGAGAAACCTTTTAAAGTTTTTGAGGAAAAATGCCCGATTATCCTTTGCACTGATTTTAAAATGGTAAAACTAGGAAATATTAACGAGGAGCTGATCTCCCCCTAGTGGCCAACAGTGGGTGTGGCTAACCAAGAAATAACAGTGGACCCCGGAAATTCGCAGAGGTTCGGTTCCCAGGGCACCTGCAAATGGTTAAAAACCGTGAATTCCAGATATGGCCAGAAAAAATAGCAATAAATGCTTATTTTTATAGTTTGAATCCTAGATATGCTATGTCGCCTGCAGTTATGTAAGTTAATAAAATACTATATACAGTACAGTAATGATTTAACTTAATGAAAATACTGTACAGTAATTTAACCTTCTCCTGGAGTGTCTAAAACTTTTGGGGCTTATGTTCATTGCCAGATGCCTTAAAAGGTGCAGAGTGTTTTGGCAGCATCTTAGGGATTTTAGGGTTTTAAGAACAAAACCGAGAACACGCGAGATAACTACACACAGTGTAGCACCTGTCAGGATGCGGGACGCCTGAGATGGGTTACAGGGCGGCAGCCAATCGGCAGCAAGGAAAAATGAACAACGCTCCTGGATTGGCCACATGCAAACCTCCCGCCAAAAAAGCAATTGCTGAGAGTATTTGCGGTTTCCGTGAAATTGGGGAGTTCCACGAACAATTATTTGTTAGGTTGTAAGGAAAAATCCGTGACCAACTGAGGCCTCAAACTCTGAACTGTGAGGCCTCAAACTCTGGGCCTGTATTGATAAGGGATTTGTCAACGCTTTGAAAACACTTCAGCATTCTTTAAAAAGAGAAGGAGGGAGACAGGGAGAAAGAGACAGAAACAGACAGACAGAAAGTGAAAAATATGCCAAATACATTTTGGTAGTGCCGAGGTGTCTGCGATTCGCCTGCGTCTTTAATGGAAACTGAAAATAAGAGTGGTCTGCTGTCTAACCATCTTAACTAAAACTTTAAAGACTTCATTTTTTTATAAATGTCAACAGCAAAGGCCACAAAATTTCAGTTAAACAGGAGGACCAAGTTCGAGGTATCTATTTTTACAACACGTTAACCATAGTTAATAACAATGTATTATACACCAAAAATATTGCCCAAAAATCAGATTTTATATGTTCTCATCACACAAATAATATGGAAGATAATGAATACATTAATTAGCATTATTTACCTATTAATAATGTGTGTATTAGTCAAATCATATCACACACCAGTACATATACTTTGTTTGTCAATTCAAAATAAACATAAAAAGTTGTATATTATTTGAATTTATTATTAAAATACTGTGAGCTACAAAAGCTCTTACTTAAAATAACTTCTAAAATCCCACTTCCCCACCCAAAACAAAATTGCAAATAGGAAACAGTGCCAAGTCCCCAGGACAGTACATAAAATAGCAATTATGGAAAAATAGTTGGAGGAATTTAAGATCATCTCTCCCACCAACAGAACAACTCATCTTGGCTAGTCCAAGGGGAGGTGGATCTTGGGAGTTAGTGCGAATTACAACGTTGATGGGCTGGGGATTTAGCTCAGTGGCTTAAGTGCCTGCCTGGCAAGCGCAAGGTCGTGAGTTCAATCCCCAGTACCAAAAAAAAAAAAAACAACGTTGAGAAAAATTGTTGGCAGGGCGTGGTGCCTGTAATCTCAGTACTCAGAGGCTGAGGCAGGAGGATCACTGCCAGTTTCAGGCCATCCTGGCTACACAGTGAATCCAAGAGCATCCTGAACTACATAGTGAGACCCTGTCTCAAAAAAACAAATAAAGAAAAAGAAAAATATGGTTAATTATGACGTTATAATTAATAAATTCCAGAGACCATTTTAAGAGCATATAGTTAACTCAATTATAAAAATAAATAAAATGTGGTGAGCACTATATGGAAACCATTTCCTCAGTAGAAAATCTTGCTAAATTAACCCTGGATTACTACGAACACATTCATCACTCTGATCCGTTCTTTTCAGTTTCAATGAATTATATTTATCACAGTTTGCTTTCACATTACAATCTCAAAAATTCCCCTTTACTATGTCATCATAGGAAGTTCTCCCACAGTGGGGCATAATCCAATATGGCGGAATTCAAACAGATGATTTCAACCCAAGTGAAGTTATCCTTTACTCTAATAATAAATTAGGGCTGGGGATTTAGCTCAGTGGCATAAGCGCCTGCCTTGCAAGCCCATGGTCGTGCGTTCAATCCCCAGTACCGATAAAATAAGAATAATAATAATAATAAATTAACCATAGTGGCCACTACAAAGAAAACCTTTGGAACATTTTCACAATTGCGGACCAGGGTGAACCAGGAAGCTAAGCCCCGGCCTGTGACCCAGCCAGAGCGTGGGCTGGGGAGAGAAGAACAGATCCCCGACCACGAGCAACCAACCGATTTGGAGGAACCGTATGTTTGACTTTATGAGCCTAGAGCCAAGCAAGTATTTAGAGGACAACAATACGCAATATAGTAACTACTGTAAATTTCCTACACATACCCTTACCACTGTTTCATTTTATTGTTCTGTTTTACTCCCTTTAAAATTAAATTTAAATAGAGGAACCTTTTCAGAGTGACAGAAATGTCCTTTGTTTTGATTAGAGCAGCAGATACGTGATGGATATGCTTGTCAAAACTCATAGCTCTATAACTAAGAAGGATGCACACTTTTTATCACATATAAGTTACACACAAACCTGCATATAAACCTGGTTTTTGAACTCTTTTAATGGGGAGAGGTACCGAGAATTGAATTCAGGACCTTACACTTGCCAGGCAAGTGCTTATGTCACTGAGCCATCTCCCCAGCCCTCATAAACCTGATTTTTTAAAAAACAACTACACCCAAAGCTTCTGTCTTCTCCTTGATTTTGTAGGTGAAAAGGAATGAACCATAAAATAGCAAAACTTTCAGTGTATTTTACCTGCTCAAGACCAGGTAAAAGCCTTTGACGTTAAAACCCCCTATCTGGGGAAAAAAAAAGCTGAAATTAATTGGCATGTTTGAATCCCACATCTGTATTAAACTTGGGTCTTGATCAAATCACTAAAAATGAATCCAAATTATTTGGGTCCTTAAATGTACAATACCTCAGAGCTATGCTAATATAACAACCACTAGCAACATGTGGCTATTGAAATTAATTAAAATTAAAAATTAAGTTCTCTAGTGCAATGGCCACATTTCAAGTGCTTAATCACTACATGCAGCTAATGGCCACCACATTGGATTGCACAGATTTTAAGCTTTTCTGTCATCACAGATCTCTACTGGACATTAATTCCTCTGAGGTCAACCAGGTACAGTTGTGCACCACAGAATGATGAGGATACACTCAGAACTGCATGATCAGTTGCCCTTGTGATGTAGACGCCATGGAGTGTGCTTACACTGACTCACATGTCTATGGCATTGCCAGATCCCATCTTATGGTCCCATCAATATATATTCAGTCCTTTGTTGCAAGAAATATTATATATATATAGCTCATGGGAGTTAGTGATTTCAGTATTGCATATAAGTTATATAGCATGTGTTCTGAGAATCCAACTGAGGAATAGATCTAAAAATAAAAATCACCTCCAGATGTATCCAGATGATACATACTGTAACTGCCCTAGTGGTACCCTAACAAGGCCACTAGCCTTCTCAGATATCAGGCACCTAGGGGCAGGAATATCAACAGAGGTAACCATGGAGTCATGGAGGAAGGGGCTGCTATGGCATAGACACAAGCTCTAGGTGTCTGTCATGGCTTCCAAATACTCCAACAGAAGCCTGGAGTGAGATTCAACAGCAAGACAAAATAACAGTCTGTTTGAGGACTCCCGCTGTGCTTCATCTAAGATACAGGCTTCTAGGCCATTACTAGTAGGTTAATTACATTGAACCCTCCCTCATCAAAGCAAAAACTTTAAAATAACTGATTTTTCAGCAAATTATGAGACTTTACTATCAGCCACTACAGAATCCCCCATTTCTGGGTGTTCTGCCAAGAAATTGCTGAAACATGGTGCAACAGCAGCAGAAACACTGAAATGACACCCAGGATTTGGAGACAGATTTATTTACATCAACAGGCACTGATCAGGATTATTCTCAGAATATCAGGCCCCAGTCTCTGGTGGTCCAGGGCTTTTATGCGATGCAGAAGCAGGAGGTACAGAGGTGAGACAGACCAGCCTGGCAGTTCTTCCTATTAGCTAGCAGGGTGAGATCGTCAGTTACAAGGGTGGATTAATGATCATCAGTTCATGAAACCTGGTGCAACAGTACAGTCAGACACCCTGCATGGCTACTTACATTCTCATGGTTACAGGGGTTAAGAAAATAATTATAGAGCCATGAAGCAGCTACAGAGCTAGGCAGTTTCCAAAGAACAAAGTTTTAAAAGAACAATTTCTCTCGTACAGTTTTCCCTTTCACTGGTGCTATGGTGTGACTATGACCTCCCAAAGTCCCTGGGGTGGAAAGTCAACCCTCAATGCCACAGATTTGAGAAATGAGACCTGTTAAGAGATGGTGAGCTCAAAAGGCCTCCACCCTCAGGAATGAACTAATGCCATTAAGACACAGCAAATTCCTGATACATGAATGAGTTCTCCTTCCTTCTCTCTTCATGGATACCTTCCACCAAAACCCTGGTACTATGGCTTGTGTCTCGATGTCTCCCCAAAGCACAGTGCGGTCATGGTGGGGGCAGTTTCAGAGGTGGCTGCATTGAGAGTGTGTGATGCTGGGATTAAGGGTGTGTGGTTAGTAAACCAGTCCACTGGTTGGTTTGGCATAGTTCTGGCTAAGATTAAGGGGGGAGTGCTACACCCACCCTAGGACAGGCAGACTGCATACAATGTAAGGACCAAAAAGAGTCTGGTCTTCTTATCTCTTGCTGCTTTGTTACTTTCTGGCCACCATGAACTAAATCCTCCTTGTTGCTCTTGCTGCCTTGTAGGAGTGATGAACCGTTCCCTGATATGCCCCTCTTCCCTGTGCCACCCTGCCCTGGAGCTAGCAAGTTACGAATTGAAACCTCTACAAACTGAGCTAAGTAAACCTTTCCTCCTTCAACTTTGGGTGGTGGATATTTTGTCTCAGCAATGAGGAAAGTAACTAAGACACCTGGCATATCCTCACCTTCTGCAGTTTAAAAGTGCTGTGGGCTGGCGCAGCACAAAACTTCCTCACCAGATGTAGCCCCTCCACCTTGGACTTCCCAGCCTGCAGAAGCATGGACATAAATTTCTGTTTGTTGTAAATCACGCAGTCTGTAGTATTTTGATATAGCAACACAAAACGCACTGAGGCATCTGGTACAGGAGAAGACTAGCTGTTCTCAGATTATCTGTAATCCCAAGATTCCTGAATAGAACTTTCTGTTTTAATTGGGACATACAGATTCCCAGAATACGTACTAACCTCCCAATCTCTGTCCCGGCTACTTAAGCAGAACTAGTGTGTGCAACTTGCTATATAATGGAACTGGTTCTATTTCCCCTCCCTCTCAGTTGCCTGGAATGTAGACATGAAAGCTGCATTCATACAGGACCTGAGAGAGCTTTGCTGAGCCCGGCAGAACAATGTGGAAGGAGCCTAGCAAGATATGGTAGTGCATGCCTGTAATCCCAGCTACTGTACAAAGGAGGCCAAGGCAGGAGTTTCATCAGTTTGAGGCCAGTCTGGGAAATTTAGAGAAACCTAGTCTCAAAATAAATAACTTAAAGGTCTGAGGATACCTAGGGAGCAGCTCAATGGTAGGGTATTTGTCCAGCCTGCATAAGGCCCCATGTTCAATCCCCAGCACCACAAAAGTGCTAGGAATATAGCTGAGCAGTGAAGCATCCCTGGCTCTAATGCTCAGTAGAGAGAGAGGAAGACAAAGACAGAAATGAAGACAGACAGAGAGCAATCTTGAGTCCAAGACACTTAAATGCTAGACCAGCCCTGGTCTATGTGAGGGGAAAAATAAACTTTTACTTCATTCAAGTCTCTACTGTTTTCTCAGTTTTCTTTTTCCCTTTAGATTAGTTGAAACTAATGCCAATCAAAACACATCGAGAGCCAGGCACTGTGCCGCTTACCTGTGATCCCAACTCTCAGGAGGCTGAGGCAGGAGGATCACTGCAAGTATGAGGCCACCCTGGGGCCGCAGTGAGTCTAAGGCCAGCCTGAACCACGTAATGAGACCTTGTCTCAAAAAAAAAAAAAAAAAGTCAAGGGTAGATTTTAAAATATAAAAAGGAGCCTAAAATGTGTGTGTTGGCCAGGGAGCTAGCTCAGCACACAGCACCTGGAAAGCACAAGGTCCCGAGTTTGAGTCCCAGTACTGCGTCTGATGCCCAGTACCCCAGGCATCAGACGCAGTGAACTGAGGGGTGGTCTCCTGCAGCGCCCTCACAAGCTGCTCTCTCCTGGGTAACCATATCTATCACCCGTGGCGCCTTTTCCCATCACACGCTGCCACCACCTGCTCCTCACTGAGACGCCATGGAGATGCTCCCCCCACCCACCCAGTGAGCCCTAGATCTAAGACGAGCAAGACAGAGGAAGAGCCCCAGCCATCACTGCGTGTCCACGGGCACCGCTGCGTTCAGAGCCACCACCAAAGATTTCAGAAATAACGCGCGGGTTTATTTCCGTAATTAGTCAGTAGTTTCCTGCTGGGTGCGAGGCTCAGCCCCTTCAAAGCATCTGTGACCGCTACAAAGCGGCCCTTTAAAGGCCCAGCACAGTGGCGGCAGCCTTTATGCAGCTAAGTGGGGCTGGTACTGCTACCCTGGGCCCAGCCATAGAACACCGGCTCTGAGGAGACCGATGACCAAGGTGGCCAACCAGCCCGCACCCCAGGAACCTGAAGCGTGAAGCTGGAGACACAGAGGCTGAAAGCATCCCTGCCGAGCGGTGTCCACAGCCACACTCCAGGGATCAAATGCGCGAACCCCTGGGGTCCCCAGAACTGCTTTCCCTTTTCCCTCGCGAGTCGACTCTTCCCTGAGTTCTGAGAAACCACAGTATTTTCACAATAAACATCTGTGGCGCTTCGTTCTGAATCAGACTTTGCTATTGGTAAAGAAAACACCGGCACAAGGACAGCACTCAGAAGTCTAAAGGGACCCTGGTGTGGCCCAGCAGCCAGCGTGACAGCAAAAACCAGGCATGCATATCGAGGACCCTTTCCACGGAGTTCCCGGGGACCCTGCAGTGAGTGCCCTGACTCCTGCCGAGTTCTGGCGCACTGTGGGCAAGAGCCAGAGACAAGAACTTCCAAGAAGCAGGACTGTGGGACCACCTGCACTCCCTGGGGACAAAGACCCGGCCTCTCCCACGAGCCACTACCTCATCAGCCAGGGCAGTGGGTGGGGGCAGCTCCTCCTGGAACAGTGCAGCAGCAGTGGGTGAATGGGCAGGTTTAGCAGCACAAAGGACACAAGATTCGTCTCCAGCAGACCCCAGCCTGCCCTGCCAATGTGACAGCCACACTGACCGGCAGGATCTCAGCCGGGACCCAGAGCAAGCAAGATTTTCGAATTCCAAACCAGCCCACAAGGCAGGGCAAGGAGGGGCTCGGACAGATGCTAGGGCAGTTTGTAATTTGTGGTCCCCAGCATGTGAAGACAGAGCCGAGGGAGTTGGCCAGTTTCCCTCCCTCCCTTCCCAGGGCAAATGCCTACAGCGCAGGAGGAATCATCTGCTCACAGAGCAGGTCTGCTCCCTGCTTTGTGGATGAGGAACCCGGGACTATGTGCAACCCAGTTAGGAGAGAGACAGCCCTGGAGAACCATGTGAAGAAAAAGCCCGTGATAGAACTACAGAAGGGCCAGGCCTGTGGGGCACACCTGCAAACCCAACACTTGGGAGGCTGAGGCAGGGGCATCACTGAGGGCTCGATGTCAGCCTGGACCACACAGTGTCAGAGAGAAAGAGAGAGAGAGAGAGAGAGAGAGAGAGAGAGAGAGAGAGAGAGAGAGAGAGAGAGAGAAAGGAGGAGGAGGGGGAGGAGGAGGAGGAAGAGAAGAAAAAAAGAAAGAAGACAAAGAGAAAGAAGCAAAGCAGATGTCTTCTGCTTGGGGTGAATGATTTGGTGATGACTGTGCACAATATATGCACCACTGTTGCCCCTTGATTGACGTTTTGAAATTTTTAGGTTTTTTCCTTTTCTTTTTCTTTATTTTTTCTTTTTCTCCTTGAAATAAAGTGGATTTGGGAAAAGAAAAGAGAACAGAGGGACGTTTGCCTCTAGGTCTGCCCAGCCCCTGAGCCAGGGATGTAACTCAGCAGCATGAGTTCTTGCATGGCAAGCTCAAGGACCTGAGTTTGCTTCTCGGTACCAAATACAAAATAAAATAAAATAAATGTCAGTCCAGCCCCACTTGTTTTATTTTTCTTTTTGGGTTTTTTTTTTTTTAAATCTAACTCCCTCTTTCCCCGGGGTTCCAATAAAACACAGCACCATGCCCCATCTCTGTAAGCCTTACATATCCAGAACATGTTTGTTAGTTTGGGGTTTCATTGGCTTCTGTACATTTGCATTTCTGAAGAGTAAAGAAAATCTACATTTAAAAAAAAAGGACAGCCACCACTGAAAAGCTCTAGGACCGTCCTGCACAAGGACCAGAGGTAAACCCCATCTAGGGGAGGGCAGGCCCACTGGCCGGGAGACGTTCCCGGGAGACGTTCACACAGGTAAGAATCTGCACCACGACGCACCGGCTTGGCCTCAATCTCCATGGAGTCAGAGCCCTTTACAGGCGCGAATCCTGGAACAGGAGCTTCCTGAGGTACCCCCACCCCGAGAATGCAGCGGGGCCTTTACCCCGCTGCCCTGCCGGGTCTCAGGAAGCACCAGGACTCCAGCCTGGGAGTAAAATACTACTAAAAGGGATAGAGGCCAGGTAAACAAAGCACAGTAAACGGACTGGGTCCCACCCACCCAGGGGTGCCTAAAGTAGCAAGCCCAAGCTCGGCAGCTGCTCCGAGATTCGGAAGAGCCAGAGGACACCCCCTCTGGGAGGTCACTGCCCCCCAGCCTCTCTTCGGCGGTGTCCGCGTCCCGTGCCCCCACTCCCGCCTGATCCGGTCAGGTGTGGCCTGGCAGCACAGGTCTGTCCCTTCAGTCTCCT
>PVJX010034630.1:0-18864 GCA_004027295.1 Dolichotis patagonum | reverse complement strand
TCTAGCCGAGTTTCTCCAACCTAACTGGACTTGCCTGTGAATTATTCTTTTGTTCAGTTTGCCTTCCTCCTCTAGAAAATGTCTGATTTTTTTCCATCCAAGGTTTTTTCTGAGTTGCCTGGCAAGTTACATTGGACCAATTTACACCACCTGTAAGAAATATTTAAAGAGGTACAAAGATATGATTTGCTTATAGAATAAAATCTAAAATGACTTGTAACTTCATTTACTGAAATTAAGTCACAAAAATGTTTCATGTCAGCTCCAAGTTCTTAGTGACACTGACTCATTTTTTTGGAAACCTCCGGCTGGCATTTTTTCTGTTTGTCTGGAAAAACTGTACTTTCAATTAAGGTGATAACCTGAAAGATTTATAGTTTTTTGCTTTTTTTTTTTTTTACTAGCACCAGTGAGGTTCATATTTTAACCCTATGACATGGACAAGGAAGAGAATACAGCAAAAACATTCTGCAAAAATAAGTACCTGAGCATATAGATGATTCCCCATGCTGGAAAGAGAACAAAACAGACAATTACTTTCTGCTTAAGAGTCAGCGTAATATGCTCTGCCACAGGTTCCATAATCAGTCTTGTGTGAGGCACGCTCAGGAAAATCCGAGACTAAGCCCCCATAAACGTTTCCCTCCCTGATACGGCTTGCATCTAGATGCCCTTCCACAGCCACGAGCGGGCAGAGGTGGCGGGATCTGCAGCGTGGAACACTGGCTCAAGGGGTGTGATTACTGAATTAGCCCACCGACTGGGCGGGCAGTTCCAGGTGTGGGTAAGGGGAAGGCCACCCTGGGTGTGAGTGCTGCCCGGCCTAGGGCATGCAGCCTGCTAGATTACAGGGGACAGAATGAGGGCTGCTGCCGTCACTTGCTGCTTGCTGCCTTCTGCCCACCATGAACTGTTTCTCCCCACTGTGCCCCCTGCCACACCGCCTGCCTTGGAGCCTGCTATGGACTGAAACTGCTACAAACCGTGAGCCACAGTGAACCTTTCCTCCTTAACTTTGGGAGTCAGGCATTTTGTCTCAGCAATGAGAAAAGTAGCTAAGATGCCAAAAGACTGAAAATCTCCTTAACTACCTCGCTGTACCAGGAAGCGTTAGCAGCAGCAGCCACCTCAGCATCCCCAGAGAACCCCGAGGCAAGCTGACAGACACCCAGGCCACACGTACACCTGCGGTCCCAGGGTCGGGGCCTCTTGAGGCCCCCGCCGCGGGCTGGTTGTTGTTGTGCTTGGGGCTGCAGTAACCGCTGTCACTGTCGATGTCGGCCTCGCTGGCACCCTGCTCGCTAGAGGACTCAGCGGCGAGGTGAGGAGCTCTTCTCCTCCTGCCCTTGGACTTCCACAGCATAGCGGCCGTGCTCTCGGAGAGGGACTTGTCAGCGATGTCGGTCGGGAAATCTGCAAGGCAAGGGAAGCACAGTGATTCTGTGAGGACTGAACCGGTCACTTCTGGAATAAAAGTCGTAAGAAAATGAAAGGACAAAGCTGGTGTGGAGTGCACACCTGTAATGCCAGCACTCTGTGAGGCTGAGGCAGGAGGATCACAGGTTTGAGCTCAACCTGGGCAACTTAGACAGAACCTGTCTCAAAAGAAAAAAGGTGAAACAAGGTTTGGAAATGGAGCTCAATGCAAAGGCCGTGGGTTGAGTCCCTAGTACCACACACAGACACACACACACACAGGGGACGCGAGGGGGAGGGAGACCCCAGACCCTAACTTTCGCCCATACATAAAGTATGAAAAGGGTGGCTCACCCAACCTGAGCAACTCAGTGACTTAGTGAGACCCTGTTCCAGCCTCCAGGTCCAGCCCTCAGCACCAGCGGAGGGCAAGGTGGGTTTCTTTGCATCTTCCCACTTACAAATGAGGCTAAGCAAATAAGCGTGCTCTGTAATGCTTTTAGCCACTAACAACTTTTTGCAAGAATTTTTAATTTTACTTTTGTATTATTTGACTCCTGCCCGTTTTTCTACTGCGTTTTTATTATTTTTCTATTTTATAAATTGTAATTACAGCTGGGTGTGGTGGTACATGCCTGTGATGCCAGCACTCAGGAGGCTGAGGCAGGAGGATCACCATAAATCCCCAGCCTGCACTACTTAAGTGAGTTTAAGGCCAGTCTGTACTACACAGTGAAACACTGTCTCAAAAAAAAATAAAAAATACATACATAAAAATCATTTCCGAGCATATCGCAAGCTTTTCTTCTCCACATCTCTACCCACACCTGATTATAACAGTGCCACAACCCAGCCTCGTGCCCTGCAATGTGGCTCTTATGATTTCTTTATAATTACATAAGAAGCCTCCTAGTCCCCTGTATTTTTACGACTGGTCATCTGCTAAAGGACACTAAAAGGCTTCAGTGTTCCTGTACTGTACAACGTGCTTTCTTCCGCCAAGTGCTGGGGACTGAACCCAGCACCTGCGCACCAAGCAAGCCTTCCCGCCTTAGCTACGTCCGCCCCTTTTCACTTGGAAATGGGGTCTCACTGAGTGGCCTTGGCCTTGTGGTCCTCCTGCCTCAGCCTCCTCAGCAGCTGGATTTAGAATAATATGCACTTTAAGTCACATGGTCCCCTCTCTCTGAGGGGAGACTCCACTGAGATGCACTCACAACAGGGGCCGCTCCCACACCCCGCCAGGCCGGCTCAGTCCCTGGCACTCTGTTCCACAGGGCTCAAGGGCAGTGTAGGACCGTTTTCTTAGTGATTCTTCTGAGTTCTTTATCTCACACAACTCCTTGTGACGTTTTTAACATGGCCAACAAATCTGTCCTTGTTACATGGTAAAATATTTTTACAAGCTGGCTTGTCATTCACTTTTTTTAGACAGGGTCTCCCCATGTAGCCCCAGCTGGCCATGACCTTGAAGTGACCCTCCCCAGCCTCCTCAGTGCTGGGGTTACAGGCGTGCACTACCAGCCCAGCGGTTCTCACTGTTAGCAGGGATTAACATTCTTAGTTTTAGAAGTGGGCTATCCCTACAATCACACAAACATCTGCTTGAGTTTCTTCCATCATTGCTTTTCTCAAAGAAATCACAAGCCAACTTGGAATGGATCTGATGAGGTGGGGCGTAAGCCAGGGACCAGCAACCCTGCCTGTCACTTTCCACGCACCTGTCCTGCACACCCGGCGCACTCTCTGGGCACTCGGTTTGGGGTACCACACTGCTAGCGTAACCCATAGCAGCCAGCTTGGCTTTTAAATGGTATTCTCTGAAGGAGAAGTTCTTTTCAGGGATTGCTCGGTTCTCAGACCACTGCTTTGTTTCAGAATTCTCCTGTCAAGTTCCCCAGGAGCTCCTGCTGGGATTTCCACCAACCCTGCAGGGCTCTGCAGACCGACCAACCAGGCAAACTGCATCAAGAAGCCCTGCAGGGCACGGTATTCAGGGTGTCTTGAGGCCCTGTCATGAAGCCTTGGGTTTTCTGCATCTGCGCCTCCCATGCCCCCAGGATTTATTGGCGGAAACTATTCAGTCCCTTGGTAAATGATACAGTGTCTTCAGTTTCGTTAGGCTGGCATACTGAATCGCAGTGAACTTTTCTGTATTACCTCTAGCCATTTACTGAACTCTTCATACAAGCTTGTGTTCAGAAGTAAGTTTGTTACAAACAGACCTAGAGTATTCTTATCAAACTACAATATTTAATTCCCTTATTGATTTTAATGACTTCTTGGAAACTAAAAACAAACTAAAGAATAAAAGTGCTGACAGAAGAAAAAAGCGCTGACAGCAGCACAGTCTTCCAGCCAGACTGCGCCTTCATGGTTCACCCTCCACCGCTCCGCTTCTGGAGTGCTTCAGGGTGCCTCCATGAGCCGACTAAAGCCGTAAAGGTCACTCTCAAGGTAAAACCTTCCCGGGGCTCAAAGGATGTAGAAGTGAGTCACCAAGACCAAGAATAACCAACAGAGAACCTTAGGACTGCCTTGCCGCGTGACTCCTTTCTCCCACTTTGCATACCAGGGACTGCACCACCGCCAACTCCGCCCTGGCCCAGCACCTAGTGATTCCTCTCTGTGGGACTCCAAGCTTTTACCAAGTTAGACTTGCTGCTTTAAACCATGCAAACCACTTGGCAACTGCTCTATCAACAAGACAGCTGCCCCGGGCGATCTGAGCAAGTGTAAGAGGATATACCACCAGACAGCCCAAGTGACAACACGGAGCTGAGACGCTGCCTTACTCATTTCCACCCAGACATTGCTTGAGTGAGGCTGAAGAAACAAAAGCAGCTAGACTTTGAACAGACCTAATTCCTGACCTTGGACCATTAACAAGGGTCTTTCAGCAGTGCTGGCAACACCAGGTGAGTGAGATGGCCATCTACCCACCCAACAGGAGACACAAGCTGGAACTGCAAAACAGAAATTCAGAAATCTAGGCTACTATTACCTAGTGTTAGAATAAGGCTTTTCTAACTGGATGCTTATATGTAGTCTTAAAACATTTTAATAATTATCTGACTACTTGAAAACACTACCTTTTTGATGGGATGCAATTATCACTTACAGATGTGGTTCAGATCTATAGGAAACTTCCTAAATTCTTTCTATAAAGGTGTTACAGAGTGTCAGAATGTTTTAAAGGGCTTTAATCTAGTTACATACAACACATACACTCTCTATGTGTTACACAGACCACATACAACTCTTATGTATACCGAAGCGAGCCCCTCAAATCTGCACAGTATCTGTGCAACTCTCTCTCTGATTTCTAAACTGTACCACTACTACACAGGGACAAAAAACCCCAAACCCTGCTCAAAAGGGCACGAACGCCGGCAAGGAAGTTGGAAGAACATTAGGAAAGCGGGCAGCTTTCTGCTTCCTACAGAATTTGCCCTGTGGCAGGGCAATTGTATGGAGGGTGATGTCTGGAGCCTGCAGAGCACGGCCACAAGGACTGCATGCATGGAGACGCCAGGGAACCCTTGCCTTACCGGTCTGCTGTGACGCATCCACCAGAAGCACGATTTTGGACCGGTTATCAGGACCTGCTGCGTTAGTTTCCTTCTGAGTAGCGACATTTTTCACCAGTGGCCTTTTGCTTTTTATGTGCTGTTGTAAAAGCTGTTGCTGATGTATGTTTGAAAAAAAAGGGAACACATTCAGTGAACGCAACATTATAAATACACATCTATAACCTATCACATCCAAATGTATGCTGCAAATTAATGGCTCACGACCCACAGCGAGACAGGGTTACTGCGTGAGAGGTCTGTGCAATTACCTGCAGGGAAGAGCGACAGGCTAAATAACCTATCACACACGTATCAAGTAGTCATCAACTCTACTACTGTAACTTAAATGAATTTTTGTTATGTACATTTTTAAATTTTCTCAGTTGATAAAAAATAATAAGGGCATGATTTCCACTCAAAAATAACAAAAAGCATTGCAATGTACCCCAAGATTAAATTTTAGTTTCATGACAGTAACAATGTGCAAAAATCCTTTTTGTCTTCCAGTTCAAAAAGGAAAAAGTTGATCCCGAGCTGGACACGGCAAGGCATAGCTGGAATCTTAGCAGTCTGGGCACCTGAGGCAGGACTGCAAGTTCAAGGCCAGCCTGGGCAGTTTGGCAACCTAGGGAAACCTATCTCAAGGGGCAGCAGAGCCTGGGAATGGCTCAGTGCAAGCCCTGGGCTCGATCCCCAGCAGCACCACTCTCCCCACCCCAAAAGAAACACTCAAACTCTATCCTCACGCTTTAAAATATGAGCATTCACTTTACAGCAATATATACAACAGAACTCTAAATTTAACTGCTTTGATTTTTCTAAACTGAACTGTTGGCAATACATTCACAGAAATCATGTTCTCTTAACAACTGGAAAGTATATACCATAATCTCATTTTCAATAGTTGTTTCTTATCATTCTCAAAGGTCATAAAAGGATTTCCCTTGACCCAAAATGTTTCCGTGAACAAAAAATACAAACTTTTTAAAGTAATCTTTGCTGCTTGTTTTTCAACTTGTAAAAGTTATTCCAGGCGGCAGCAAAGACTTTCCAGGGAGGACGCTGGGCCAGCGGTCCAAGGACAGGGCTTCCCCCATTCCAAATGCTGACCAGAAATGGGCGCCTCCAAGGTGTAAATAACGGCCAAAATGTGTAACGGGTAGTGTGAAACGGGAAGAAAATGTTCAAAAGGGGAGGGGAACAAGGGAAGGACGAGCAGAAAGGAAGGAAAAACGGAAACAAAGCTCTTCTAAGTGGGGACAGGAAGAGGGGCTCAAGGAGGGCAGGGGAACAGAAAAATGAAACAAGTTCTGCCAGGTACAGGTACAAATTCTCTGGGGTGAATTCTCATGATCATTATGTGTATCTAAAATGTACCAATAAAATCTGATGAGAGGAAAAACAAATAAGAAATGGGGTTCCCCTCTTACCAACTCCGAGAGGCCAGCCTAACCGAAAAGCAGCCTGGTAAGGGCTTCACTTTGTTTCTTCCTGCCTTCCCTTCTTCCCTCCTGCTTTGTTTTTAACTTAGTCAAATAGCTGGCCCCAAATAAAAGTGCTTCCCGCCCATCACTTTATAGCCCAGTAAGATCCTTCAAGACCAAGCAACTCCAACGTAACAAAGTAGGAGTCCCACTAAAAAGGCTCCGATGACAAACGAAGAAGCTGGAGGGGCCGAATGGCTTCCGGTCCTTCCCTGCTGATTCGGAAGAATAAACACCGCCATGTGTGTGAGCCTCTCACTGCCCTGAGCACAGGCTCGCCTATTAAGGTGCTGTCACCACACGATTTTCATCACTACATTAAGCAACAGAAAGACCAAGTTGAAAAGCTGTCACTTACTTTTGGAGCGGCTGGCCCCCGGCTGCTGTCCCGGCTCCGGTGGCCGGGCAGCGGGAAGACCTGGCCCAGCGAACTGGGGCGCTCAGCGCGCTCTGCGGCCACTGCACCGACCGCGTTGGCGGCCTGGAAAGCGCTGGAGTACGGCGCGGGGAAAGGGTGGTAGAAGCCCATCACCTGGGCGCAGGGTGCTGGCATCAGCTGGTAATACGTGTACTCCGCAGACACGGGCGGCTGAGCAGACAGAATGGGGTAGGCAAGGTATGGTCCAGCAGGGCTGGGACTGGGTGGCTGCCATCGTATGTCATTATTATATAAAGGAAACTGTCTGCAAAACCAAATCCAGAAAGAACAGATCTATTCACATGGCTAAAAATGAGGCTAACGTGAAATCGCTTATCTTTTTAACAAAAGAAAAGAGCACAGAACAGTGGATCATAACAATAAGGAAAACAAAATCACCCCTACCACGTGAGTTTCCCGGCTGCAATTAGAGATCACCATGGACCTGTAATAGCCATTTAAACGGCAGTAGAAAGAAATCCAACCCGACATCGCTCATAGGTCAGTCTGCCCCCAACCACTGCAGGACACTTCTGCCTAACGGTTAAGCAGCTGGCTGCTGGGTCTGCAACGACAGCCCAGAGCCAGGCTCTGATGCCACCCAGGCAGGGAGCAGGTGATCGTTGTGCAAGGGCGCACGGCGCAGGGCGCACCCTCCACCTCTCCCTCGGCAGCTCTGCTCCAGCCGCCCACTCCGCTCCCACGCTCCCCGAAGCAAACGGCCAAGGCCGGCTTTTTGCCCGGCTTCTCTCCTGGGCAACAGACTAATGTTTAAGCAAGGCAAGACTCTCCGCTGACATCTCATCCGCGTGCCAGTCCTGTGGGCACCAGTGGCAGGGGCACTTCCTGTCTCCAAGCCCCTGGTGGAAGGTGGCTGTGAATGAGGGGGTGAGGCCGTGACAAAACCAAATGGAAAAATGCTCACTCCCATGAATTCTAAGAGTATTAAAAACAATCTGCTGGCTGGCTTGCTCAAAAATGGTAAGGTATGGCAAGGAAACATTTATAACTGCATACTCAGTCATTTTGTCCACCAGGAAAACAGTAGTGTTAAACAGTTTACAACTCACCTGTACATTACCCAACAGTGGAAGAGTTTAAATATAATGCTAACTCCACTGGAAGGATCTCTTAGTTTCTACTGTTTGTCCACCCTTCGAGATGACTAACAATCTCAAGAGATGTAGCTCAGCGCAAAGGCGTTGGGCTCAATCTCCAATGCCACTTTTAAACAATCTCAGACCATGAACTTGTACACTGAATATGTGAAAAGGCAGGTTAGAGGCCTCATAAATCATACATGCAGAACTCCCAGAATGTGCAACAGCACCTCACCATGCCCCAGTTACAGCTGTGTGGAAACGCTGATTGCTTCAACCCTTGGGGACACCTGGGCAGAGTCCAGGGACAGCAGCTGCCTTACCCAAATCCCACATGCGGCACAAGGACCATTTTCTGCATGTGGCACCAATTGAAAAAGGTCTACACCACCTGTACGTACACAGCAATGAAGTGTAGTCCTACCACCAGTGATGTGCCCATTGCCCAGTCCCAGAACGGTTAGCAGGGCTACTGTGAGTCTTCGAGTCACACCCGGTCCCCGTGTCATCCAGGGTGTGGACGGCAGGCATTCTGCTAGACCACAACTGGGAACCCTCAGAAGTTAGAGAGCATTCCTGGGCACTTTCTCAAGTCAGAGGCTGTCATGGCAAGTGCCAGATTAGATAGCAAACCTCAAGAAAGGGTTCATTTCTCCCTTTGGGTCTATTTGTTTCAAGTGAATTTCAACGCCTTTTAATAAAAGGGACATACCCCCCAGAATTTATTTCCTTTAGAAAGAATGAGGAACTAAGCCACGTTTAACATGTTCAAGTTAGTGGAGTATGGGTGCCCACACCTGTCACCCATCCCAGGCCAGCCTGGGTTACGCAGTCCAGCCTGAACATAGTTTTGATATTACTCTCTCACCCACTTCCCTTAAAAGACAGAAAAAAGACAAATGTCTATCAGCGTGCCTGGCCAAGCCGTGCAGCTCCCCCACACATCTAACACGATAAAGAGAGCAGTGAAGAAATTACCTATGAGACTGGTTTTCCTGGACGAATGGGTAGCAGGTGATCAGGTAGCTGGGGATGGGAGTCGGCTCCACACCGGCAACGCCGCCCCCGTCGCTGGGCAGAGCCATGGGGATCAGGAAGGGGTCCGGAGTCTTCTTCTGGGGGACGAACGGCTCTACCTCCGCCGAGAGCTTGACATTCTTGGAGAAGGGCAGAGGGCACCAAGAGCAGGTCAGCAACACCTTGACACACTGACAACTCAACAGCAGGACAGTCACGGGGTCTCCCCCAAGCATCCACAGAACCCTCAGGGGGAGCCCTGACCCCGGCTCACAACAACTGGACACAGCATGTGGAGAGAGCCAGCAATAAAACAGGGGACAACTTATCAAAAATGATTGCGTTCAATAATCTCGCTTACATAACCAAAGCTGCTAAAGCAATCAAAGAGCACAAGGAAGTTATATCTCAGCGTCTAAAAATAAAGCTGGCAGTTAAGAAGTCTAGCTCTCCAGGCCAAACAATATGTTTTTAACTAATTTTATTAGAGGAAAAGATCATTAACCACTTTTAAAGGATAACTGAATTTGTTTGAACAGTCTAAAAAAGTCTATTTCTGTCCACTTCAGGAAATTACGATTTGCATTGTTAGGTTAAAAGAAAGGAGAATGTCTAAGATGAACCAAAAAACACGTAACATATGGGGAAAAAATTCTGGTTCACATTTAAACTGGAGGAAAAACAAGAACAGCTTCAGTTTCCCAGCAGACACCGGAGCAAGTTAAAGACCTTCACGGTGTGTGCTCCATCTCGGTCTCCTCGGAGCCTTTCCCTAGAACGACCTGGACAGGGTAAAGCTATAAAAACACAGTGCTGAGGGGTGGGACGATAAAGATCCAAAACAACAGCGGAGGGTAGTCCGCTCAAGAGGGATCTGCAACTGGGAAGAGGCAACCACACAGCTCTGGGGTGCTGGGTGCAGTTCTACGGCTACTCGGGGTGAGATTTACACAGCATTCACTGTAAAATAATTATACATAGTTTATGTTCTACTTAACAAGGTCAGAATTTTAAGCTATAAAAAAACTATACATATACTCTTCAAACTTCGTTAATACTATAATCTAAAAAGATATTGAACATGTTTTATAAAAAAGTAGGAACCATCCAAGCCAATGTTTAACCACTGGAGACAATGATCCTAGAAGCGATGGTCCCAGCCGGAACCTCCCCAACAAGTGCATCGGTACCAGCCTGGGGATGCTGCTAGTCACAGTGCTGTGCGGTCTCTAAAGTCACTGCAGTGTGACCCTGCAGTCCTCAGTATCCACTACCTTCTGTATACTTCTTATTTCTCACAAAAGTAGTCAGGAACAAATTTAAAAACAACACTTGATACATTTAATATATAGCCTTTTTCAGGAAAAAGGTTATCCCAAAACACTCTACTGACCCAGCGTGGTGGCACATGCCTGTAATCCCAACACTCAGGAGGCTGAGGCAGAAAGACTACTGCAAGTTCAAGGCCAGCCTGGGCTACAAAGTTAAAGTTAAGGCCTTCCTGAACTGCAGCGTGAAATCGTGTCTGAAAACACGCGCACACACACACACACACACATATCAGTCCACTGTAAATATTCAAAAATAACTCAAGGGAGGTGGGGAAGAGAAGACAGAAGTCTGAACTATGTTAACAGTACTAATTCAACATCCTTTCCTGTAACCTGACTTAACTTCAAAATCAAATTTGTACCATTAAATCAAATCTGAAGTTATTAAAGTAATAACACAAATATTTATAAACTGAAGTTAGTTTCTTGATTTTAACATGAGGCAGAAAACAACTTGAAAGGCTAATAAAATAAATTAGCAATTCTCAGTAATACTCATCAGAACTCAAATTCATTCATCTAGAGAAATATAGAGTATAAATCATCAAACTAATAAGAGTTTCACCTATGAGGGAAAAAAGCTGGCTTTCAACAATAATCACAGACAATGGAAACTTGCTTTATAAAGTTCACACAGGTGCATGAGAAAAGAGGAAACAAATGACACTTTAACTGCAATAAAAATGTGATTTTTAGAATTTATTTTAAAAATAAAAAGGTCCTTTTGAATATGAGAATTTTTAATAGTTTTATAAATCTAGACTAATATATATTAGTTTTTTTTAAAAAAAGCTAGGAATGTGAGTATATAAAATAGTCTACAATGAAAAACAGAGCCATACTAATAAAAGTAATTTTATACAAAATAAAATAAACATGTAACAAAACACATTACTGGAATCCTCAACCCTGGAACCAAGCAATCAATGATTCAGTCACAGCATATTAAAATTCTTGTTCAGGTCAAAGATTACAGCAAACTTTGATACCTAGTTTCACTTGCACTTTACTAAAAAAGTTTATGGATTTAGGTAACCCACTGTTCAAAAAGTATACATAATTTACAATCAGTGCCGGTACATGGACACAGTACTTATCTTTAAATATTAAAGCGTGAATTGGTTTCTATCTTTAGTGCACTGCAGATATGAGAGTTCAACAATAAAACTCACAAACCCTGAGATGAGCCTTTGTGTTTTTAGAGCGAGAAGGAGAGAGAGAAAGGGAGAGACAGGCTACGATAGCCAACAGCTGCACAGAAGGAAGATGTCACTAGCAGGAACAGAGTAGCAACTACGGCTTCCAAAGTCACTTACTGTGACTCTGCCGGCTTCAGTATCTATTGTTTATCAAAATGCACCACCTTCTATGCACAGGCCAAAGAGCAACAAAATCACAAATGAGTTTTAAATTCCACATTTTAAAAAAAAAAAAAAAATCTGCCTGGCGCACTCGAGGCCCTAAGTTCCATCCCTGGTACCAAAAAAAAAAAACAAACCTACCTGGATAATAGATAAGTAAGAGAAGCTAGCAATACTTTAATATGAGCATAGAAAATAAAAAACCAAAGAAAACTGTCTTGCAGTAACAATCAGACCAGTGGAATTATACAAGAGTGTACCTCTGCTTGAATTTCTAAGTTTAGCCTCTACTTCTGCCACGGCTTATTTTGGAGGATCAGAAATTACTGCCAAGAGTTGTTTTTTTAAAGAAAATATAAATATGGAACAAGTGTAAGCTACACTGCACATAGTTCTGATCATTTTTGTACTACTATCTGCTTCAAGAAATTCAACTATCTATATAAAAATATCTTTCAGAAATTTCTGATTCTTCCAAATTTATGAAAACTCACAGATACTGAAGATCCCTGGTTGTCTAGCTTTGAAATTTATGCTTTCTTAAGTCCTGTTCTGTTTTGTTGTGTTTAATTTTACCCCCTTTAAAATAAAATTTAAAAAAAATATATATATATATATGGAAAAGAAAGTGCTCTAAAGGATATAACTGAATGTATGTTTAAGTGTGTAAGATAGATGACCACATTACTATTTTTGTTGGATTGTTGAGCAGAACTGTTAATAGTCACACTGTTTGAATGTCTACTTTGTGTGCTTTAATTTTGTAACTTGAACAACTATTTCCAATGATGACAGTATGTAACCTATCAAGTGGCGATTTCTTAGTGTTTTTGTTTTTATTTTGTTGTTGTTATTGAGGTTCTTTTATTTTTTGCCTTTGAAATTCTGTATTGTTACTACCCTTTCCCTGTTTTGTTTGGTTGTTTTCTTTTTTGTTTTTTCTCTTTAAATAAAATTTTTAAAAAAAGGAGAAAACTCACAAATTCCACAAACCCATCTTTGCAAAAAATTCCTGTCACTTCCACTCATTTTAAATTGTGTATACATTTAAGCAACTGTCAACAAGAAATCTTTAATGTGAATAATATGGTAAATTGAATAATATGGGAAACTGAAGACTCAGCACAAAATTGTAAAACCTTTGCTCGGAAGCATTTATAAGCAGCTGGATGCAAGGGGGCTGGCTAGTAAAGCCTGTGCTTGCAAGGCTGAGGCAGGAGGGGCCTTGCCTCTGACTCGTCTAGAAATAAACACTACAAAGGGCTGTTACTTCCAGGAGAGGGTTAAGAGGGGTTTCCTAGACACACGCAGGAAAATGCTGACTGCCCGTGTGACTGCACAAATAAGCACGCAGCTCAGTCCCGGGAAGCGCACAGTGCCACAGATGAGGGTTGCAGGCGTCACCAGGAAGACCACGCTGCCGGCAAAAGGGCGGGCGAGGCATGCCCGGCTCCCCAGACAGCACCCCCCCACCCAGAAGGCCCGTCGTCCCCTGCCGAGGCAGCACAGGAACAACACCCACTGCAAACCTGAGCTGCAAGAAGGGCACAGGGTGGCAGCTGCACGCCCCCCCCCCCTTTAAGGCAAACACGCTCGGCTCGGCGTGGCACAGCGCGGCTCCCGGGGCCTGGACAGGACAGAAATCGCAAGAGCGTCTTCCGAAGGAAACACACTGCCTTCTCATGGCCTCGGCTCGGCTCGAAGCGCGCCCCGTGCACCAACAAACTTCAGAGCCCTGGTCCCGGAGACCCCCGTCTCAGCTGCCCCTGCCCCGCAGTGCCCACGCCGCCTGCTCCGGGCCGCGCTCGGGCTGTCCGAGTCGTGTTCACGCTGGTTATCTTCTCCCACTTCGATGAGGCTCCCCCGAGCTTCCTGCCCCAAGTGGGTCATTTTATTTTCCCTCCAAACTGTGAAGGAACTAAAGCATCTGTGACTATACATTTGCCTCTGAGAACAGCGTCGGCCCTATCTCAGGGTTTCTTCTTTTGCTTATTAATACTTTTTCAATGACCTATCAGTGTATTTTAAATGTTTCTCTTTGACCTGAAGGCTTGAAAATGTCTTTAAAATGGTATTTTCTCAAAAATGTATTTACTTTCTGATTATAAAAATAGGTTTTAAACACCTTTCAAAAGTACTATTTTAAAAATCTGGTAAGCTAAGTAATGTATATAGTCCCATTTGTAAGGGCCAACTACAGGCCACATATGACCCATAATGAGCATTTTATATTAACTTATGTAAAACAACGGTCGCTGGGCCTCCAGCAGGCCAGCTCCCCTCTGCATCTCACTCACTGAACCCCCCCCAGCTACCTCTGTGAACCAGCTTCACATTTGCATACAACCTTCACACATCCTCCAGCAACCTTTAAATCCTCCCTTCGCCACTTCTAATACCTGGCACAATGCAAACACTATGTACACAATTGCTACAAGGACAGAGAAAAAAGCCTGTTCGTGCTCAGTAATGACACAATTTCCCCACCGAAAAAATCTTCAATTCACAGCTGAATCCAAGGAGGACTGACAACCCTTCGATATGCAGGATTGACATACGCTTAGTTTGGAGTGCTCAAATTAAGTCTATAAATGATTTAAAGGCCAAGCAACTTTGTATTCTTATTGTTGAACAAAACTGCATGAAATTACATGTAATTTTTACGTGCTTGTTTTCCTAAGAATTAAAGATGTCAATAATCAGTAATCTTGTAAATTCCTTTAAAAGAATTATCTAATTTTAATATACGAAAAATTAAGGCAACATTTACATTTGTGATAATAAGAGACTGTTAATCGCAAGTGTTCTGTCACTTAGAAGCCCACTGTTTATTTAAAAAATCTCAAAACGCTGTCCTGTATTTCCTAAAATAGAGGTGCTGGGCCTTTATAAACAAAGTGAACTCTGCGATTTATTCTTCACTTTGCCTTCTCTCAGGCTTTTCTTTTTAAGAAAAAAAAAATGCATCATACTAGGTAACGTCTGTTCTTAGAACACACAACTCTGACAGTGGAAATCTACCTGTTCTGATTTAATGTGCTCTTTTGAATTCTCTTTTGGCTATAACAGTCTTTCAAACTGTTACCACTGCAAGTAAGCCAATCCACCTAGCACTGTACTCTCAATGACTCACTTTTTATAATCTTGATCAACATATATAAAATTGATCTTTTCACAAATGTTACATAAAAACATAATTTGCAATTACAGCACTATGAAAGCCTCGAACACAAACTGTTGCAATTTTTATAAAACTGACACTTGTGCAGTACTCTGAAGATTTCACTGGGTTAAGAAGGGAAGTCTGCATTAATTTTATTTATTTTTAAATAAATGCCTATAAATTGCTAACAATTATAATATTAGAATTAAGTTTTAACGCTGTAGGCATTTCCAGAATTTCTATCAGGCAAAATTGGTTTGAAAGGAAAAAACAGAATTTTGTGAAAAAACTGGGGATTCTCAACATATCCTTTTCAGTGACTTACCTATCTAAATTCATTTCAGTAATAGGAAAATGAAAGTATATTCCAAGTAACCTTAAAAAAAAAAAAAAGGACCACAAAGCTCTATGGTATAGTGGAATGAATACAGAATTTCACAAAGCTGAGAAAGCTCAGACCCTCCCTCATCTATAATTAAGTTAATGGTTCTTAATGTCTTTTCAGTAAAGGACGCCTCCTCTGAGAATATGTTGAAAATAATGGAGTCTTGCCCCAGAAAAACACACGTATACAAAATGAAGCCCACTTCACTTCTTCTACATCACCCCTAAACCCCTGAACTAACTCCTAATTTTGACTGCCTGATTTATAAGACAAAAATCACATCACTTTTCTGGGCCTGTCTTTTGAGTATGTGGGAAAGTGGGGGGGGGGTTCAAATTATTGTCCCATTTAGGATCAAGCTGAGGAAGAGGCGAGAGGTACTGAAGGAAAAATTTTCAACAGAAAACTTTTTATGACTTTCTAGTCCTTGAATTTCTACAAGATTTTAAAAGGCTGTAAACTCTGGAGGGTTATAGGGTGAAAGAAGGCAGAGTCTCTCCACAGTCTGCTCAGGGCACTTGCTGTTAAGATAATCATATGCAAACAGTGTGCTAAATAGTTAATTATATTTCCTTCAGGATGAAAGGGACCCTAAGTATATACATGGCGACACTACTGGTTACAGTTCTGGCATCTTGGTGAAGGACCACAGCATTCAACCCTTTCATTAAGTGACACACATACAAGGAAATTTCCTGGGCATAGGTCAAGCTCTGACCGCTCAGGTATTTTTGATACCGTCAAAACATGTTTTTAAAAAATTAAACTGGAAATGGCTTGCACATAAAATACTCTGGCCACAAGAAAGTCTCTATTTGACAGGAGCCCCGATCTGAATTTTACTTAGGTAATTCATGTGCTGTTTTATAAAAACTCGCAGAACTTGTTTTTAAAATCAAAACTGTGTTAAAAACGTATATACACCCAGGAATCAGTACTTCGCCTGCTAAAAGTCTGGCTTCAAACTCAGTTTAGTACAGACATACATAGAAACGTAGGAACTCCTGTCCACTTTATTCAGGTACTAATTATCCATTTGTAAAACTAATAGACAATCCATTAGTCTCTTCTTCTAGGTATATTTCTGGGCAAGATCTTGGAAGAGGAGAACGGAGAGTGAACAACTTGGACTTCATCAAATTCTTTTCGGAGTTATCCAGAGAGTGTGGGGGGACTATTTTCGGTTATTTTTTACACTGTCATTATCTGTGCCTCCCTGCACTTACTGGCACGGATAATCAAGCATCTGATGCAATTCAAAACACATAATGGGACTATTTTGAGAATATGAAAATGGGCTCGGAAACGCACTCTAAGCTCCTGGCGGCACCCTGAAGATACACACTCGATTGAAAAATTAATTATCACTCCTGAAAACCAGTGAGGAGGACCGGGGCTACCGCAGCGATCATCTCTCGGAAGCAACCCTTCCCCGAGCCTCCGCGGACCTCGGTCCCCCGGCCTGGTCGGGCCACCCCCAGCCCCGCGCGCTTCCTCCGGGGCGGCCAGGCCGCTCGGGCCCGGGGCGGGGGCCGGGGTCGCGCCCTCCTCCCGCCCGGCCCAAGACTCGCAGCCCCAGGCCGCGTCACGGCCGAGCAGAGGCCCGCGTACCTGGTCGGCGGGGGCCCGGTCCATGGCGCTGGCGGCCGCGGCGGGCCTGTTCTAGTCAGTGCGGAGGGCGCCCCGGGCCGCTTTCTCCATGGCCCTCCGCTGCTCCGGCGGGCTTCGCACTCCGCCGCTACCCGGGGCCGCGACGCCGAGCCGGCTACGCCACTGGCCGAGGGGGCGGGGAAGGCGGCGGCGGCGGCCCGGGGAGGGATCATCTGGGACGGAAGCCGAGCGGGGCCGAAAGGCGCGGCGCGCAGGAGGAAATGGCGGCACGCGGAGGCGGAGGCGGAGGCGGAGGCGGAGGCGGAGGCGGAGGCGGAGGCGGAGGCGGAGGCGGAGGCGGAGGCGGAGGCGGAGGCGGGAGCGGGGCGAGGCGGCCGGGAGACGGTAAACGGACGGGGAGCGGGAAGGCGCGCTGGGCAGCAGGCTGGATCGGGGAGGCCGGGACTGGGTACCCCCAGCCTCGCGTCCCACCCCGGGTCCCGGTACTCCCGCCCCCAGAGACCTCTCGGCCTCAGCCTCCAAAACCACCTTTCAAGGATGCTAGAGGAGCTTTTAGCTGCCCACTTCCACAGAGTCCTTCCAGTGCTGCCAGATACAGGGAGTCGTGACCACGAAGGGAGAGAAGTAATAGAATCTTGCCCTGGAAAAACGCATAGACAGAGGAGCCATCGGAGAGGAGCCTGTTAGCTCCACCAGAGTGAATCGCTTAGATAACTCAGGGACGGGCAGGCTCCCTCCCTCCAGGGTTTTTGTCTTTGTTTTTGTTTTGAGACTGGATCTGGCCTTGAGCTTACTTTGTAGCCCAGACTGGTCAACCTGCAACGGTGCTCCTGCCTCAGCCTCCGGTGTGCTGGGATTACAGGTGTGCGCCACCATGCCCGGGCTCCTCCCAGGTTTTGCTCATCCAGGAGCCCTATTATCCCCAGAATATGTATAACACTACCCCACCAGCTAAGCATGTGTTCTATGCTGCTTTCTTCACTGCGTTTCCGAATTCTTCCCATTTTTAAATGGGGAGGAGTGGCTCGGAAATCGAACTCGGGACTCACACTTAGCCAGGCAGTTGCTGTGCTACTGAGCTGGATGCGCGGCCCCTTGAGTCTTTTAATCTCCAAATCATTAGTTCCTGGAAGGCACGGCCTGCCCGGAAAATGGACACTTACTCTAGGCATCTCCAGATCTCTCTCTTTCTCTTTCTGTCTCTCTCCCTCCCACCCTCTCTCTCCATCTCCCCGCGGAGGAGGAAATACACCCTAAATTGAACTTCACGGAAAAAAGAGGGTAGAAGTGGCACTGGTGAGAAGATCCATGACTGGGAACAGGACAGGCAGTGTTCAGAAATCTGCTTTGTCATGTGTCACCACATGCCACTGAAGACTTGGAGTTGCCTTTGCACTTCGTTGTTAGTCTAGGTTTACCAGACTAAGACTTCAAGATGATCCTGGTCTGTACAGTTCTAACTGTTGTGTCTACAAAACTTAGGTCTAAGCTGCACAACAGTTTGTAAAGAGAAACATTTATACCTGCACATATAGATCTTGTTTAACGAGTCTGTTCATTTTTCTCCTTCCTCAATTTTAGAAAGAGGCAGAAGAATTACCTAGCTTTCTATATTTCTCTCTCTGCAATACCTAGCTATCTTGCTGCACATGTATATATGTATGAGTATTACAAACATGCAATTAATGCGATGTTAGGTCCTTAGAACCTACTTACTACATGCCTAGTCAAGGTTTGGTGAATGCTGACTGCATTTAGAGGTGTCCAGAAAAACCTAAGCTGTGTATAAAGTTTAATTATGTAACTAACATATCATCCTTTGCACTTGAAAGATGAAATGAACCTGGATTTGGTGGTGTTTAGCTGTCAGAGATGCTCCATCTGAGTGAAAACATAATAAAGCAGTCATAAAAGTCATACAGTACTTTGGGTTTTTCCTTCTGAGGAAATTTAAATAGAGAATCTCCAAGGAGCTTTCCACACTATGAGATTTTTAAACTGAAATT
>PVJX010034629.1:0-18766 GCA_004027295.1 Dolichotis patagonum | reverse complement strand
GGCTTAGCAGACACTGAATGAGGATCTGCTGTATGAGGAATTGCTCTGCACAGATCAGCTACAGTTTATGCCCTCAGCAATGACATACATGAGGCTAGTTTACTAAACCAAAAAGGATATTGCTGTTCTTTGGGGTAAACCTGAACGATATGTTGATGTTTATTTACATTTTTAAATTAAAACTCAGATGTGTTCACACACTGATCAGAATGGCAAAACAAACAAGAACTTGACAACATGAACTATTGGAAGAGTGTTAAGCAGGGAGGGTCTTCATACATTGTTGGTAGAATATAAAAATGATAGAGCTACAACTTGGTGCAGTGGCACACTGCTGTGCTTCTAGCTATTTGGAAGGCCATAGCAGGAGGTTCTTAAATTAAAGGTCAACCTGCACAAAGATGCTATCACAAAATAAATAATAAAAAGGACAGAGGACAGGGATGTATCTCAGTTGTAAGAGCACTTGCCTGTGATGAGCAAAGGCCTGCATTCAATCCCCATTATTGAAAAAACAATGCAATCACTGATTTATATGCTAGTGAATGGAAAAGTATGGCATATCCCACTTAAATTTGAGTATACAAGAGAAAAATAAAACAGCCAAAGAGTTATCAAGAAAAAAATAGGATACTTAAAAAAAAAAAGAGAATGTATCCTTAACAGGAATACTAGAGGGAAGAAAATAATACACAAATGACCTCAAAATTCTAAAAGAAATATTTAAAACCTACACTTCTGTGCCCTTGCAAGTGTAAAGATAATTTTACACATGAAAAGTTTATTTATTAATTAATGGCTATGTAAATGTTTATTTTCCCCCCAAAATGACAATTTGGATTTCTATATTAGTTCTATAGTTTTTGTTTTACACATCACCAATTTCTGCTTTTATTTTTATTTCCCTTTGTGTTGACAGTTTTCCTAGTTTTTAATGTTATAATTTTAATTAACTTCTTAAATTTCTTCCATTTTAATGGAAATTCCACACAATCTAAGTGCTGGATCCCTCACCTATCCATATGATTATTTCAATAAACAGAAAAAAACAGTGGGAATTTAATGTGAAAATTCTCAGCAAACTAGAGGTAGAAATTTCCCAGCAAACTTAACCTGATAAATGGCCTGTATTCATTGGCATCTTCTTTTCTCCTTGTCATCTCTTGATACAAAAGACTCGAAGACCTGACAGTAACCATAGCTTCATATTTAGAGGAACTCTTGTCCCTGGAAACAGGATCTTTACCCTAGCACAAACAGGACCCTTACCCGAGGGAAGGGTAAGTGGGACTGCAGGAGAGATACGATCATCCCAGCATGAAGAATAAGACAAAAATTACTTAAGATTAATCGCACAAGCACTGTATTTTAGGGCTTAGTATTTACTGGGTTTTTGCTTGTTTCCTCTCCATGAAGGCATGCATTCTTTAACAATAGTTGGGAAAATAAAAGAAGTGAAGTTCTTCAAGTTTTTCATTATTCCTACTCCTTTTGCCAGAATCTTCCTTTTAGAACATCCTAACATTGGCCAAAATATCCTATTTCAAATCCCATAGTTCACCATAGACAGAAGGAAGTAATAGGACTTTATGTTACATTTCTTAACCACTAATGAGGGCTTCTTGTTAGGTGGTCCAAAAGCAAAATTTGGAATAGGTAAAGCATATAGGTCTTTTATAAAAAACTGGAGAATAGCTAGTGTGAATATGGATTTATTTTCAAATAAAGATATATTAGAAAAGAGGATCTGGAAACTGATTATCTTTAAACCATATCTTTGTGTTCAAACCATAACTGCTGTGTATACATGTGTCTCCCAGGACACCTGTGTGGAGATTACTGGCTAAGGCTAACTCTATCTTAGTGTGTCCTATACCCGATCACTGGTCTCTGCAGAAGAGACAGAAGGCAGCGATTGGAGTAATACAGCCAGAAGGAAAGCTGACAGACACTGGAGGTTGGAAAATGTCAGGAAGGGTTTTTCCCTAAGTCCTCCAAAGGGAGTGCTGCTCTGCTGTTACCCTGATTTCAGACTTCTGCTCTTCCAAACTGCAAGACAGCAGATTTCTATTGAAGAAAGCAGGTGTGTGGTCATTTGCTACAGCAGGTTTAACACAGGAATGCAAATACCTGCAGGTTCCTATGTTCATACTGTGCCCTGTGACACTGTCTACCTGGCATTAGTCTCAGATATCATACATTGAAATTCTCAGTAGTGTAAAACTGCTTACTACTCTCAGATATGAGATGTGATCAAAATATATAGTGACTGTCTAAATTTTAAAATTACAGTAAAAGACAAATTGCCACTAATCCCCCTCAAATTATCTAGCTTTACTTCAAGTACATTCCTTTGTTCTTGCACTTTCTGAAGCAGTTCTGGAATTCCTCTTTCATACAGGTCTTTGGGAGGTATGATTAAAAAAGTATGGTAATACTGCTGCTGAGTGCTATTCAGCAGAAAGGCAGGTGTACAAAAGCGCTGCAGTATGTCCTTATTCACTTGATCGGGTACTGAGTGACTTCTGGTTCTTCCTCAAAGTAAAACTGACCATGAAATGTAAATATTTTTAACCAGTTCAGGAAACTGGTTAAAAGAAGCTGTAACTGTGCAAATAAAAATACTCATGAAAGAGGACTCCCAAACTGTTTTAGAAAGTGGCAAGAATGATGGGATAAAGCATCTAACATTGTTCCTTTAAAATAAGTTTAATCATGTCACTTCTCAGTTTAAAGTACTGCTGGGAAAATTGGCAAGTTGCATGTAAACTATATCTCAATTAAATAGTAACCCCACCCTCCTATATCTTCCCTCCTCGATCAGTGTAAAAGCCAAACTCCTCACGGTGACCACATGGCCCAGCATGATCTGGATCCTTCTTCCTTTCTCTTTCAACCATACCATGCAGCTGTAACTCACATGACCGTGTCCACTGTGGCCTCCCTGATGCCAAGCCCCACAGTGGGTAAGTACATCTGTACCTTGGGGCCATCACGTTTGCTGCTGTCGAAGCTGGGAAACATAATATCCTCCCTTCAACCCTAGATATCTGCAAGGCTCATTCCCTCACACTTAAGTCTATGTAACATCATCTACCAGTGACGCCTTCTCTCTCTTCTGAAGGTCTGAAATAACAGCTCCCTTGGGCCTCCCTAACCCCATTACTCTGGTTCCTCCATGAACCACTATGCAACACACTATGCGTTCACTTGGGTATTGTCTGGGTGCCTGTCGTAGATGCCAGCTGCAGGTTGGAAGGACTTTGTGTTATTCACTGCTCTATTCCCAGTGCCCGAAATATTACCTGGCAAAATGTAGGCCCTCAATAAAATTTATTAAATGAGAAAAGAAAGAAAATCTTTCCTCCTTCAGGACAAAGAGGTGATATTTCCGGGGGGGGGATGCAGTACAGGAGAGCTGAAGTACAGAACTACTTATTTATTTTATTTGTATAAATTTGCCAAGTAGACTCAAGAAAGTACTCCTCCTGAAGTGAAGAGTGAGATGGGAGAATTTGTTTCCTTAGTCTGTCTTCATGTACTTCATATACATGAGCACTCCACCATGCTAGGAGTTACTTAAATATTTACAGAATATATTGAGGTACAACTTACATATATTATTCAATAGTCCCCATATTACATGACATGTAAATTATTAAGTATTGTTAGTAACAATGTATTCTTTTTTAACAATGTATTCTTAAAACTTTCTGATTCTATTTTAAGTATTCTTAACCACAAAAAATGTGCTGAATTTACTTCTATAATATATACATATTTGAAAATAGTATGCTGTACAAGGCAAATATATACAATTCTGTGAATTATAAAAAATAAAAATAAGTTGTGAGCACTTCAAAAAATTCTCAAAGGATGCTGAACTACATGTGATTTTTTTAAAACTGCAAGTGGTAACCTTAGAAATTAAACCCAGCACAGCCTGGCAGTTGATATGTATGTATGACAACTAATTTTATAAAGGGCTATAAGACAAATGAATATAATGGTGGCAAAAAAAATGAAAGAAATTAAACCCAGCTTAAGGTACAAACATCTTGAGAGGTTTTGCTCACCTAAGACCATGTAGGTCTGGGAACAGTGGTCAGCTTCCCCTTTTCAATGCCATCTTACTGAAGCAAATAGAGACCTGAGAAGGCAGTGTTGAAAAAGAAAAGTGGACTTGGGACTTCATGATTGTCTTTATGGGAACACTGTCTACCTTACAGTAATTTTCACCTTTGCTAAAACAGTCACAGTGAATCTATGCGCATGCTCACTCCCTGCACTGGACAGAGGAAAGCCAAAGACACTGTCTCTATGCTCATTTGTCCAATCCAACGACCACACACAGCGCTCCCTTAAAACTCCAGCCTTCTCTGATTGGTGACATGGACCACACCAACAGCCTCTTTAGTTACAGTAAGATCTATAAAGACCTCTAAAGCATCTTAAATTTTTCAAAGTGCATCCACAAATGCCATCAAAGGACACCCAATTGGTGGCTCTTCATAGTCTCCAGAAAGTAATCAATGCCACAGATCTTTCCTGAAGCACCTTCAGAAGTTCATGCACGAAATGAACCAAATGAGAAACCACCTCCAGAGAAGTGATGTTTCACAGGAAAACGCAAAGGAAATGTCTTTTCAACTACCGTCGAGTGCCACCGAATACTTACGTGGCAGTTTTCTTGGGATTCCCAGGTCTACCGCCAAGGTCTGGAGTAGGTGCCCTCCCCGCACGCGGCACCTGCCCAACTGATCCCATCACAGTTAAAGAAAAGCCTTAAATCTCCAAGCTCTGTTCTTGGAACCCCTCAACCCAAAAAGAAGAATCAGAAACCTCTAACCCTTAGGGCCCCGATGCACAGATAGAGCTAGGCTTCCTCTAGCACGGAGACACACCTAGGCCCTAGGTGTGGGCCCTAGGTCACCACTGCCCCCTCCATGAAGTCGCCACCCAAACACCAAGCCTGACCCTTTATCTCCATCTTTCTTCAGCCCTCGCCAGCAAGCCTGGCCAAGGTCTGCCTTGGGGTGGTCGTGCACCAGATGGAAAAAACATCTTAACCAGAGGCCTGGTCTTCCGGGACCACAGGTGCAATCCAGGAAGGGAAAAAAGCTCACCAGGTCTACGAAAACATATAGAGCTCTGTTGGGCGATCCAGAGCTCAAACCCGGAAACTGCGCCTGCTCAGTGAGCCAGCACCTCTGGACAGGGGCATCTTTGACTGTGACTGCAGCAGTGTCTTTCCAGCTGCTTACAAGTTGCAAATCGCTTTGCTTTCCATAGTTCTTAGGTCACAAGGGATCTAGGAAGTGCATCTTTCACTCTAAACAAATATAAACTCAAAAGGATGCACATATTTTGCTAGCACACTTTTCTCATGACATTTATTAATATAATGCTGGTTCATTATATTGATAATTTAATAAATATCCTTTCAATAAACAACCAACAAAATAACAACGAAACAAATTTGACCTAGACGGCATTTCATAACAGAGACTGCATCTATTACTGTAGTGACTAATAAATTTTAGCCTTCAAAAAATAAGTCTGGCGAGGCATGGGGGCACACGCCTGTAATTCCAGCACTTGGGAGGCTGAGGCAGAAAGACCACCACGCGTTTGAGGCCAGTCTGGGTTATACAGTGAGTTCAAAGATATCATGTCTCAAAAAACAAACAAATAAACAAACAAAACCTGACAGCTACAGGAACATTTTCCCATCAATTATAAAGCCATAGTTTTCAGGTAAATTTTTTTTCTAGCTTTTTGTTTCTTTTAGGAGTTTAGGTTGTGCTTCTCTCTCTCTCTCTCTCTCTCTCTCTCTCTCTCTCTCTCTCTCTCTCTCTCCTCTCTTTTGCTACCTGGTATCGAACTCAGGACCTCATGCTTGCTGGGTAGACACTGCACTACTGAGCCAAATCCCCGGCCCCATATTCTCTTTAGTGCTACCAAAAACAGTGCTCTATGGCACTTCTTATAGATTAATCTGCCCTCTATGCCTGACAGTAAAGTCCAAGAAAAGAATTTAAAAATAAATGCACATATCTTTTCCAAAACAAAAGACTATATAGATTGTAAATAACAAAGAAAAGGTAGAAACAAAATTAAAACCACGCAAAACCCCCTCTGATAAACTATTATATGGTATTTAAATATGTAGGCTGTTACTATACCTATATTAACAAATCACACATAGCATCATCATATACTGAAATATGTAATTATACATACTTTTAAAAAATCATTTTATTGAGCCATGATTGACATAAAATAAATACATGTTTAATGTACTATATACAATTTGGTATGTTTGGAGATTTATATGAACATGAAACCATCAGCCCATCATTACCATCACTCTGTGTCTTTTGATTGGAGAATTGAGACCTTGCACACTATTACTGAGAGGTATTGACTTATTCCTGCCATTGCATTATTTTTCTGTTGCTAATTCTTTTCACTTCCTTCTGCTAACTGCTCACCCTGCCTAGTGTTTTCAGTCCATTAGACTTTCTTTGACAATGTTGAGTTCATGGCCTCTTTCTAGGACATTCTTGAGAATTTTCAGGATTGCTGATTTGATGGTCATGAATTTTTATGGTGCTTTTTGTGTCATGGAAAGATGATTTTTTCCATCAATTTTGAAAGAGTTTTATAGGATATATTAAGTTGAGTTGGAAGCTGTTCTATATCAGGTCTTGAAACACTTCACTGCGAGCTCTCCTGGTCGGTAAGGCTGTGTTGAGAGGTCTGCTGTAAGTCTAATGATTTACCTTTATAAGTGACTCATTACTTTTCTCTAACAGTTGTTAAGATTCTGTCTTTGTGTTGGACTACGGGAATGTTGGCTATGATGTGTCATGGAGAAGTTCTTTTCTAATTGTGGCTATTTGAGGTTCTATATATCTCACTTTTCTATGTTGTTATTCTCCTATAACTGGAAAATTTTCTGCTATCATTTCTGTATATAGGTTTCTTATGTTGCTTGCTAATTTTTCACTAAATTAAATTAATCTTAGTCTTCTTTGCATCATCTAGTCACTGTTGGATCCATTTTTAAATGTTCTTTGTTTTTTTTTTAAGGAATCTCTGAGTATGCGGTCATCTGTATCAGACCTATTTCTAGTTCTGACTCTCTGTCCTCACACTGGTCACTTCTGTTGCTCATACTTTCAGTAGAATTTTTAATATCCTGGGTGGATTCCTGTTTGGCAGCCTTTGATAGATTCTAATGCTTGCTAAACTGGTCATTCATATTTTGTGTCATCTTTTTAGCTCAGCTGGCTTTTTGTGAGTGTCTTTTGTAAAGCTCACTGATCATTTATTTATTAAGTCCATTAACTGTTTAGTTACATCTTATTTGAGCTCTCTGAGCACTTTATTGATAAGATTTTTTTAAATCTCCTTTGTCATTTCATGTAATTCAGCTGTTGGGTTTTTCACTTCCTCCCCATTAATTCCCCAAAGATCAGCATTGGAGATCTGTAAGTTTTGGGAGGTATTTTGTTTCTTAGTCTTCTCAAGATTCTATTTGTGTGTGTGTGTGTGTGTGTGTGCACATGTCCTGAGGTTTGCACACCAATTATAGTGAAAAGATATTGTTGGTAGCATGGAGATCTCTCTAGTGCCTGCTTTTATAGTGATACACTCTGGGCATGGCTAACTACAGACCTTTGCCTCTGTCCCAAGATGCAGCCACCTCCACTAATTGAGGAGGGGAGGGTGCCATGCAATTTCCCCAGTATCCAGTTCCCTGGAAATGAACCACAGTATTGTTTCTGACACAAAGATCAATTAATAACAATAACTATGACGTGCTGGCAAAAGCGACAAATTCAGCAGCAATGATAGTCAAAGATAAATGGATACTGACATATGATAAAAACCAATAAAAGCTACCACTGTACCACCCACAACCATAGAAAGAAGTCTAAAACCATAGACACAGATACAAACCAAATATTGACATATACTAATATCTACTAAATGCAAGCACACCACTCTTAACAATAGAAAACATATAAATATTAATGTTTTAATTGTTAACTAGTAAATATGGAGGGAATGGGAAATAGTCGAATGAAATAAGTAAAATTTGAAAAATTAGGCAAATATGAGAAGAGAAAGTGAGATAAAGAATCCTATTAAGCAACAAAAAATTATTGAAATTTGATGTAACTAACAGAAAAGAATGAATAAGAAAAAGATGAAAAAGGACAGCAAAATAAAGAAGAAAAAGAAAAACCCAAATCCCCCCTGGGGGGGAAAAAAAACAATACATGGAAAAGAAAAAGAAAAAAGAGTGTTTTTCAATGTGTGGTTTCTTTCTAGGGTCTGCAGTATTAGAATCTGCCATAAATGGAGGAGGGGTAGTGATCCATTGCTAAGACCCATTTTATTTCCACACTCACATTTTTGTGCGTGAATGCTGAATCCTGCTCCACATTTCTCACTGGGCGTGGCCAGCCAATGTTGTCCTAAAGCTAGGAGCCCTCTGCAGCTTCCAGTTTCTGAGTCTCTCTGTGCACCTCAAGTCACAGCTTTCTCTGCCTAGCCTGAGCCTAGCCTGTATTTATTTGGTACCCACTGCCCAGAGGCTCCTCTGTCCATACAGCACAGGCTATGGCCACCATCCAAACTGAGGTGCATCGTTACTCACTTTGGTAGATGAGAAAAGGTGTGCTGCTGGGGCCACACAAGACGCTTTGCTAAGATGTGTCTGAAAGAACAGTAAACATGAAGGCCAGGTTCAGCCAGGTATGTTCACTGGATAGTTACATTCATGCTTTCACCTCTCTGTACTTTGCCTTTCCCACATCCCACTTCTATTCTTTGTTAAGACTCATAAAAAGCCAGAGAAAATTGTAATTGAGGCTTCAGTCCTAGAGACTGTGCTCCCCCCCGCCCTAATCCCATAACTTTGTCTCTCTCTTGTTTTCTCTTATCCATTGCACCTCATTTTCAGGGCCTGTCACCTCATAGAAACCAACATATATACATATGTATCTCTTTATATTATGTATATATGTCTAAATTGAGATCTTAATGTACATATTACTTGGTAACCTGGTTTTTACTTAACTATTTAAGACACTGATTTGCTAAACACTTAATTTTCCAGTGTCTGTATTTTTTCCTTCCATTGCTATAAAACTTAAGAAACTAGGAAGCTGAGGCAGGAGGCTTGTAAATACAAGCCCAACTTGGGCAACTTAATGACTCAGCAATACCCTGTCTCCTATTAAAAAAATTAAATGGCTAGAGATTTGGCTGTGTGTTAAGACCATGTATTCAACCCCCAGTGTCACAGGAATAGGAGGAGGAGGGGAGGGGAGAAGATAAAGAAGAAAAGGAAAACAGGCTAAAGATGCCATTTTTCAAGCTACTCTTGAAATTAAGAATGGTGCTATGGCTGGGGATCCAGCTCAGCAGCACAAGTGCCTGTCTGGCAAGTGCAAGGTCCTGAGTTCAATTCCCAGTACCAAAAAAAGAGAAAGAGACAAAGAGAGAGAGAGGCAGGCAGGAAGAAAAGAAGGAAGGAAGGAAGGAAGGAAGGAAGGAAGGAAGGAAAGAAGGAATTGCACATGATCCAATGAAATGTTAGCAAACTGCTGAAAAGGGGTGGAAAAATTTTGTTTTCAATATTAGATCATTCACCTGATGCTTGGAGATGAAATATTATTACATCTTCTTAAGTATAATGTGAAATCATTTTAGTGTCATATAATTTCATTTTATGAAGGTAACATTATTCAATTTATTAGAAATACATATTATATCTAATATCTCTCTGCTCTTTGTTAACTATTACAGCACAACATGATTATGTACCATAGAACAGATCCATACAAGCAGGATTGGGACATTTTGAGATTTGACATTTGATTTTAGTAAGTTGTACGATCTTTACTATTAAAAGTAGTGTGAGTGTTTTCTACTTTCCTTGCAAACCTAATTATTTATAAAATCTTAACAGTGAGCTTTTTTCTCTTTATGTCAGTCAGAAGAGTTCAAATTTTTTTCTCCATGCTTGCATCTTCAGACTCTAAAAGATATTCCCCAAATGCGTTTTCAAATTCTCTTGCTACTTTGCTTTTACTACCAAGTGATGTTACTGCCACCTCCCCAATATTTTCACCCATATTTCCTGTTTTGGTTTTTGATATCTGATGATCTTTCATACTCTGTATTTATTTATTGTCTATCTCCTCCTGTGGAATTCAGCTGTATGAGGACATTTTCCATTATTTTGTTGACTGCACTCTAGCACTTACAATAGTCCTTACAGATAATTAGTGTTACTTGTATAAATGTTTCAAAAAGTTAATAATTTATTTTAAGGATATATGTCTCATATTTATGTTAAATAAGCTCTTAGAAACAATTTAAACATATTTTTAAAATTATGTATCAATGATTTAGATCAATAGTTCTTAAGAATGGTTCTTAAGAATAGTTCTTAAGAACTAGCAGAACCTTTATACCCTAGGAACTTAATCTACAAATACAAATTCTTTGGTCTCAACCCTGGAGTTTCTGAATTAATAAATCTGTGGTAGGAGCCAACATTTATTAAACAGAATTTAACAGGACTAGAGAAGTCTTGATAACAGACCCATGTGTTTGTTCTGAGGAATAAAAGAGATAATGTATTGAAGTGCTGTGAAAAATATAAAAAAAAGGTAGCATACATATCACATATTTTTATAATGTTACATATAAGCAATATTAAAATTCTAATACAATAATTTACAAAACCATTTTTGTACCGTGTCTCTGTTTTTAGTGTAAGAACTTAAATTTTAAAACAGTGCAGGTATTTTTTTTTGTCTACTATTCAAGAGTAAAGAAAAAACCCTAGATATGCAATGGCAAGATGGTCTCTTGTGCAAATTCAAATTGATTCAGAGAATCTTCTGGAATCCAAGATTAAGAATCTTCTGAGGTCAACTCTGGATCCGCTTGGGAAGAGTGCAGTGATTCATTAAGTATTTCATTGGGCAGGAACAGAGTATGATGGCATTTGCTTCAATACATTTGAAGTCCCTGACTGAGTCCCTGACTGTGTAAGTACTCTGAGCATGAGATAACATGGGGAGATTGTTCAAAAAAACCACTGTCCTTCACCCGCAATCACAATTCATTTTCAGTTTTTAATAAAATAGCATACAGAAGAAACACAGTGCTGTTACATATGTAATTAATTATGCTAACAAATGGGCTTGTGTTTGACAAGTCTTTTGTGAATTCAATAACAAATTTAATGCCATATAGCTCAGATTCATCATCATTCATGAAAAAGCACAGAAACCTCTGTAATCTGTCAGACATTGTAAAGTTAGCTCAGTGATATTCTTAAAATGTTGATTTATGCATATTAAAAATATTTTAATTGTGAGAATAAATGCACATATGATAAATATTTAAACAATATACTAAAAAAGAGAACTTATTCCCAACCCAGACAACACTTCTATACTCCTGTGCCTGTGTAAGTTTCTTCTGGACTCTAATCAAAATCTATTCATATACAAATATATGAATATATACATACATACATACATACACACACACACACACACACACCTACACACATACACACACACAAAGAGACAGGTAAAAATATGTCCTTTCATCCAAAAATAAGAACATAATTCATACATGGTTCAGTAACCCATTTTTTTACACTCACTACCAATACATTTGCATCTTTAGCTGTTTTGTATTTACTGTTTCTTAATTTTCTGTTTAATTTTAGATTAATACAAACTATTAGCTGCTAATGCAGAAGCCAATTTAGACATTAATTTTTTTAAAATATGGATAAAATATAAAAGAGGTTTATACAAATGACCACCCTTATTCATACAAAGCAATAATGATATGCAAATTCAATTCTAATGTGGTGCTGAAGTACCCAAGAACTAAGCAACCCAAATTATTAGCAGATGCAACTTGCTTTATTATTGTTTTGATTATTCAACACTTAAAGCTTTATATTTCAATCTAAACATGTAGATCACTTATAATTTTTTAAAAGAATATTTTCGCTGGGTGTGGAGGCACATACCTGTACTAGCATTCAGGAGACTGAGGCAGGAGGATCACTGCAAATTCAAGGCCAGCCTGGGCTACACAGCAGATTTTAAGGCCAGCCTGAACTGTATAGTTAAGAACTATCTTTAAAAAAAAATTTCTGTAAAGTATTTGGTACCACATTACAACTCTTATTCTATCCACTGCTTCTATATGAAAGTCCACATTCAATTCTCTAATGTATAACATGGTGTGACTTCTCACCATGAAGCGAAACTTCTTAGAGGTTTTTTAATACTCTTTAACTTTAGAATACATGTTTCTAACATTAAACACAACAGTTTTCCGTTATCATATCATATTTCCACAACTGATTTCATTCATGAGTTTTCTCAATGAGTTTTCATGTGCTTGATAAGAGACGCATTTTGTTTGAAGGCTTTCCCACATTCATTACATTCATAGGGTTTCTCTCCTGTGTGGGATCTCTGATGTATAACAAGTTGTGACTTTGCATTGAAAGCTTTTCCACATTCACTGCATTCATATGGTTTCTCACCTGTGTGAGTTCTTTCATGTACAATGAGATGTGACTTTTGGCTAAAAGCTTTCCCACATTCATTACATTCATATGGTTTCTCCCCAGTATGAACTCTCTGATGTTGAGTAAGACCTTCAATTTGTTTAAAGGCCTTCCCACACTGATTACATTCGAAAGGATTTTCACCGGTATGAGTTCTCATATGGTAAGTAAGAGATGAGCTATGTCCAAAGGCTTTTCCACATTCATCACATTTATAAGGTTTCTCTTTTGTATGAGTTCTTTGATGTATAATGAGGTGTGACTTTTTGCTGAATGTTTTCCCACACTCATTACATTCAAAGGGTTTCTCACCTGTATGAATTCGCATATGTTTTGTCAAGGATGAACTATACTTAAAACCTTTGCCACATTCATTACATTCATATGGTATTTCACCTGTATGAGTTCTTACATGTTCAGTAAGAGATGAGTTATACCTAAAAGATTTTCCACATTCCTTACATTCATAAGGCTTTTCACCTGTATGAGATCTCACATGTTGGATAAGGTTTGAGCTGTGTCTAAAAGTTTTTCCACATTGAGTACATTCATAGGGCTTTTCCCCAGTATGAATTCTTAGGTGGTCAGTAAGGGCATGTTTATGACCATGGGCTTTGCCACACTGAACACATTCATATGGCTTTTCTCCAGTGTGAGTTCTCTGATGTACAACAAGGTGAGACTTCTGGCTAAAGGCAATTCCACATTCATTGCATTCATATGGTTTCTCCCCTGTATGAGTTCTTTGGTGGTCAATAAGTCCTTGTTTATGGCTGAGAACCTTCCCACATTGATCACACTCATAGGGTTTTACAGAAGCTTGAGTTTTATCAGTCTTAGTAGATGATATCTCATGTTTCTCTTCCATTTGGATTTTGTCTTTCTTAGTACAGGATGAATTATGATCATATAATTTCTTTTGTTTCTTGCCAGTTTGAGTTTTGTCACACTTATCAGAAGAAGTATGGGTGGATAATTTATCAAGTTTCTTTCCAGTTTGATTTTTCTCGTTCTTTGTATCAGATAAGCTATGCTTTAATGATTTCTTGTGTTCTTTAGCAATATCAGGTTTCTTTTTTGCAGAGTTTTTTACATGATCAAGTGAGTCTATATTCTGTTTTAAATTCTTTCCATGTGAATCAAATTTAAACTTTTTCTGTGAAGGACTATGTTTTGTACTCACATTATTTTTTTTCTCCAATGAAATACACTCACTGCCTTTCTTCTTAGTTGGAGTTTTCTTGAATGCACCTTTCCTAGTGAGTTTGTCTTGAGATTTCTCATTGTTCTCTAGCTGGTCATCTTGCTGAACTTCTAAAATAGAATTTAACGATACATTCTCATGAATTTTCAAACACTCATATAACTTCTTTATAAGATCTAGAAATAATTTGCTATGGGGTTGAATGAACTACCAAGACAAAATGTCTATATCCTCTTAGATTTGAGGGGATAAATGTTGCAGTAAAACCAGGAAATAAATGTGTTAACAGTGATTAGGAACAGGTTTGACTGCTTAAAAATATGGCCCTGAAACTTCAGATCAAAGATATAATGTAAGTCCAAAATAAACATAAGGACTATTATGGTTTATGTCTAGATCTCCCCACAAAGCCTGAGGTGGTCATAGGTAGGACTTTTCAGAGACTAGATTTGGAGCTAGATCTGGAGTGTGTGATGCTGCAGTTAAGTGCATGATGCTGCGATCATGCTGTTTGATTACTAAATTAATCTATTTAATGGTTTGCCATAGTTCTGGGTGTGGATGGGGATGTAACTTAGCAGCACAAGTGCCTGCATGGCAAGTGCAAGATCCTGAGTTCAATTCCCAGTACCTAAAAGTCAGCATAGTTCTGGGTGTGAGTAATGAAAAGCCCCACCCTGGGTATGAGTACTATCCACCCTAAGGGCATGTAGCCTGGATAGAATATAAGGAGCAGAAACAGGGCTGCTGCTGTTGCATGCTGCTGCTGCTGCTTTGTTACTTCACTGTTTTGCTGCCTTCTACCCAGCATGAACTGTTTCTCCTCTGTGACGGCCCTCTGCTATGCACCCTGCCTTGAAGCCAGCCACCTATGACCTGAAACCACTATAAATTGTGAGCTATAATAAACTTTCCTCTAACTTTGGGTGTCCAGTAACTAAGCTAAGAACATTAAACAGAGGATAAATGATGTTAAAGGAGCTTGGGACTATAGCCAATACATTCTGAATCTCTCATCAACCCTAGATGCCTAGATCTAAAAAATGCCAATTTACCCATAATATTTAGTGCCCATGGCTTTTACTATATTACCCTACCTCTGCATATTAAGTTGTAAATACAACTGGTTCAATCCAATATATCCAATGAGATTCTTCCTCCCAAAAATGTTGACAGCCTCTGATCAGGCATAGTGGCAAGTACTTGTAATCCCAGCTATTTGGGAAGGTGACATAGAAGGAGTACAAGCTTGAGGCAAGCATGGACAACGTAATGAAAAATTTTGTCAAAATAAGAATTTAAAAGGCCTGTGGGTTAGCTAGTGGCAGACTGTTGGCCTAGCATGTAGGAGGTCCTGGTTCCAATTTCCAATACTATCAAAATAAATTTAGACTTTATGTGCTCTCCACTCACTGCTTAAATTTTAAAATGATATAAGTAGTAGTAAAGCCACAATTTCCCTATATGACCAAAAACTCCTCAAGACAAAGAATGAAGCATATACACACAGAGAAACAGAAACACAACATTGTACATGCTTAAAGACATCACTTGTATTTTAATTCCCAATGGCCTCCCAGCTCCCTATTCCAGTTCCTAGTAATATCTGGCTAAAATATCTCCCCTTAGATTATAAGAGATACACTGTAGAGAGGCCACACTGACTCCATTTTGTCCCCAGTCGACAATGTTTTGGGAAAAAGTGCGGACCTTGAAACATTCCCCCCACCCCAAGGTAAAAACATGGGATCCTATAAGGACAAGAAGCAAACAAGTTACATAATCTAAGTATGAGCAATTTGAGTTTCTTTGTTCTTTATCTCAATAAAAGCTGCTTGCTTATGCTGGCCGGGCGGCAACTATGTTGCTGGCCCTTAGTATGTGTGACCCTTTATTTTCCCTTTGCTTGCAGAACCCCAACAATACACCCATGCCCTTATCAGAATTCCTTTTTAATAAGGCTAACTAAAGTAAACCAGAAGAGAAAATATGAGTCTACTAAGGAATACTAATGTACGACTGAGGAAATAAACAGAAACAGGTGTCCCACTGCTGCTTGTTCCAATGCTACTGTATTGTTGTTTAGAAGAAGAAGAAGAAGAAGAAGAAGAAGAAGAAGAAGAAGAAGAAGAAGAAGAAGCACCCTACAGTTCCTCAGTTCTCTGAAGACTACAAAATGATAAAATTCACAGTAAAGCGCTCAGCAAACAAACCCCACAGCATCTGGATTTACAGTGTACATGCACTCTACCAGTTTTTCATGGAACAGTTTGTTCTTGTCAAGTCATGACAGTTGCCAATCCTAAATGCTGTCTATCCCCACCTCAAAGTATTTGCTCACATTCTTACCCTATATATTACACAATTACATATTTTGAATCATATTCTCAATCACTGTCTCCCTTCTCTGAGACCATCACCCATACTGACAGCTGGAGGCAGACATGTTTACAATGTATGATCCAACTTCTGGTTGAAAGCAGTTATTGAACAGTGGTTAAAAACCAGGCCTTAAGTGGTTCAATAATACTTTTCTTCTAAGAAATTGGGGCTGAAATTCTAACACTTGTGCTTGCTAAACATGGATATCATATGTGTAAATCTATAAACTTAAGAACTAGGGCTGCATTTGGGGGTGGCCTTTTTCAGCTATATGTATAGAAAAGCAGATAAAGCTTCAAAGTGAGAATTAAAAACACTGAAAGAGTCCCCACATCTGAAAAAGCAAAGAAAAATAGTGAACAGTCCTCTTGTGGTAAAGGAAAAATGGGAAAAAGTACAAACTGGACTTGATTGGAAACAAGTTATGGTACCTGAACAGACAGTTGGGAAATACTATCACTTTAATGATGAACATTTAAGAGATCAGCTTCTATGAAGTATAAGATCAATTTTTGGAAGAACAGATATAGTAAGGAACCCACAAAAGTGTAGTGGCTAGCTGCTTTTTATTTAGGAGGTATTGTGAGATGCAGCATCCTAGGAGAAAGAATATAATAGAATCTGCTAAGTATCATGACAAGGCCATGTTCTTCAATGCCCAAGGATGATGGGGAGGTGAGGGCAAATTCCCTTCAGGGTAGAAAGGGATCAAAACTCAAAACCTTCCCCTTGACATGTTATAAGAACCTCTTCTGATGGGTTGGGCCAGTCACAGCTGACATCTCCCCTCATCAAAAAAAGGTAGAATGCACTAAAAGAAAAATTCACATGAGGGAAAGGAAGATAATGTGAACTACAGAACTGGTGCAACAACAGGGTCACACTGGAGACAGTAGAGTCTGGCAGGGCATTTGATTAGGGTTGGAAGCTTCTTTTGAATCTGAGATAGCAACTGAAACATGGATTTTAAGCTAAAGCAACTATTAGTTCAGAAACTAAAGTGTGGAGCTCGCTAGGCCCAGAAAATCATTGGAGGGAATAGAATATTCCATTCTTAAAGTATCTCCAAAACTACATAAAAACCTGAACCCAGAAAAAGTTAGCAGTGATAAAGATGTGACTATGGCTTTTTCCATGGTAATAGCATGAGTCAGGAAGAAAAGCTATGGTGGCCAAAACTGTAGTCATTAACAGCTGGTTCAGAAACTCTGTTGGAACCTGTTGATTTGTCATTTAAATCAGGATAGGTCCCTCTTGTCTCAGGAAGTTCATGGGGATTTAGAAAAATCAAGATCCAAGAAAATTTTAAAAGATGTGGTAGATATTCTGCTAATTTGGAGACTGTAGATTCATAAATAATAACTGGATATTTTAATATTTGGTGTTAAAATCTGAAATTTAAAAAAAACAGTTCAACAAATTCATTGTGATTTGGAGCAATTTAGGAATGAGATCATATGAACATTTGTGTGATGTGAGAACTGATAAAAAACAAAAAGCAAGTGGGGAGAGGATGGTAACCTGTAGGACACAGAATAGAAAATGAGAATAGACATTGATAAAACAGGAGAGGTGAAACGAAACTCTTAATCCATAAATAAAGAGAAAGCTTTCCATTTCTGATACCTTAAGAAATATACTGTTCTAAAAGCTGCTTGACTGTTCTACAAGCAGGTCAAACAGGAGTCTATAAAGGAATTAGAGATGTTCATTATAAGTCACCACTGTAGAATCAATAGTTTACATTTGCATAATAGAAGATATTTTTAAGAGAGACAGAAAAAATAACAGATAGTAAAACGCAAAACCTTAGGGACACTTCAGCAAATAGAACAAGAGGAAAAGATCATGAGTAAATAGTAAAGAAGCACTTAAGAGACAGAATACAGGCCAAGGGTTTAGCTCAGTGGCACAAGCATCTGCTGGACAAGTGCAAGGTCCTGCATTCAATCCCCAGTACCAAAAAGAGAGAGAGAGAGAGAGAGAGAGAGAGAGAGAGAGAGGATATGATATATTTAAAGCGGTGTAATTATGTGGGCAAGAAGCTCAGGTATGCCCTAGAAGGTAAGTAGTTGTAACTAGTTAGAAATGTAGACAGAAGCATGGATTCTGCAGAATTCGACTGCAAGGGATAGGAGAAAATGAACATGACAACGTGTTATAGACCATAGGCCTGGAGCATTGCAGAGTCAGAGGAGAGAAATGGAAAGTCAGCAAGGACAGAAGCATCATGCCAAGAGACATGGAAATAAGAATGTCTGAATATATACAGAGATAATCTGATATCTTGAGAAACTGAAGTGTGGTTAGAGGAAAACTAAGCATATAAAGAAAAGAGAATTTTCAAAGCACCCACTGATTTAGATAAAGTAAATAGGAATAAGATTAAGAGAAGAACTAAGAGGTTATCTGCAAGCTGAGCAATGGAGCACATGGTAAAGGAAATAGTGCTACATGGAGAAATCAGGCATCTGAAGGGCTGGCACTGAAGGCGTAGAGCTCTGATTTCCACCTTTTTCCCTATCACGATCTGAATGGTATAATGAATT
>PVJX010034628.1:0-18810 GCA_004027295.1 Dolichotis patagonum | reverse complement strand
AAATAGAATAGCAGAAATGAGGCAGAGAAGATTGGCTATAATCTCTAGTATAGAGGGCCTCGAAATACTAACAGAGAGAAACACAGGCAGAGTAGATCAGGAAATAGGGTCCATTGAGATGCTCTATATAGGGAGGCAGTGGGACCCAAAACAAGCAGTGCACCCCATGGGAGTGAAAGGGGAGGAATTGTCTAAAAAATGAAGGCAGAGGATACTGTTAATGGGGTAACAATATTTAAAATTTACATTATTCTCACCACTCTGCTTGAATGGATTACGTGATGTTCCATTTTGTCTACTTACACTAGACTTGAGGACATGGTCAGCTATCCCAAAAATAAGAGGCCATATTATGGTAATCATCCCTAATTTTCCTATCAACTTAATCTGAAGCCCTGTATAACTTACACTGTCTTATTATGACTGATCTTATTTGAATCTGGTTTGTTAGATTTCTACTTTATATTGACTGATTTTGTTTAAATCTGTTATGATGGATAGCATCAAGTCTAAGTGTATAGGCAACTACACTGAAGATGACAAGATTCACTAAGATACCCACACTGGTTTGATTATTACTTGCTTTTGAAGTCTTATAATATCTCCAATGCTTCATTTTTATTAATGTTGTTATACACTGCTGAGACACCATGGTAACCATTGTAAAAAAAAATCTCTCTGGGGGTATTTTTGAAATTTGTGTACATCTCTTGGCTTATTATGATATTTGGTAGCATCACAGCATGTATGGGCCAGGGGTTCCAGGGGCCACATGCAGAGCAGCCCCATGTGAGTGGAAGCACAGTTCATTCTGTATGACCTTTTCATGTTCTGCCAGATTCTTGCAGTTGAAGAATCTACCTACAGTTATTTGCATTTGAAACAAAACTCCATTTTACATATATTCACGAAGTATACTTCAAAGTTTAATAAACTCCTAAATTTCTAGGAATATAACTACATTGTAAATTTAGGAAAGATTGCAAATTGTTTTGTTAAGAGATTTTACATGAGTTGCTTGCTGTTTCAGACAATTACATCACCAATGGCAATGCCATTTGTGGTATTTGAGTTGCCAATGAGACACACCTGTACCCAACTCCATTTGTAGCTGACACATTCCTGTGCATTCTAAGTATAGTCACAAACATCTGACTACCTCATATGGCTGCTTGTTATGATACCTGAATGTTTTTGTATAAAATACATATTATTTTATTATGTTATCTTTCTATTCTTTTTACTTTATATTAAATTTAGGAAGTTATATTAATGCTTTTGGAAATGATTTATGTAAATATTAAGGCATTATATCATTATTTTTGAAAATTATGTAAAGATATTATATTAATTATATTATATTATATTATATTATATTATATTATATACACACATAATTAATTTTGAAATCACAAAGGAAATTTTATAAGCTGTTCATCTTATATAGAGCCATTACATTCAGCATGAAGTGCTCTGGGCTCAGGGCTCAGGACCCAGGGCTCAGAGTTGAGAACATTGATCCAACACTTTAGGCCTGATCTTATTCTTAGTATTCTGTGTGCTGGGTTTGTTTATTGTGGTCTTGAACAATAGAAAAATTCCTCTTTAGATGTACAGTAGGAAGTAGGGTGATGGTCCAGCTCCTGATCAGATTGTAATATCTGTCTATAATCGACCTAGTAGAACTGTCTGTGAAACAGAAACTATTCGTGGTTTATCAAACCTTTCATTCTCCTTCACCAGCTAGACCACATTTCCCAAAATCTTTGTCACTAGTTGTGGCCAAGTGACTGGAGGCATAAAAGTAGTTTATTTTCAGCATTTAAAAAATTCTTTTTGTCTTTGGGTCACACTTTTCAGTGTATTTTGACATTCCCCTCTCCTTCCTTCCTAATTATTTCCTGTGAGTTGGTTCCATGGAAAGGACTCTCAGCGCCAGCACCCTGATCATCCAAGAAAGTGACATGACAAAGAAGTGGTAGCACCATTTTTCTTTTACTCTTTTTATTTTCACTCTTGTACTGTGGTAAATGCAAAATAATCATGCAAAAAGAAAAGTCAGTTTTCTCCTTTTCATATGTGGTAACTTCAAGTTAAAATTTGAGTGGGGTTTTCTGAGGTCAGATATATTTTCCTTATATTTAATTTGTGTTTATCTAAGAAGTTTGGCACTGATTTGCTAATTAGTCACTACTTTTGGTGTTGAGGATTTTCACCTTTTTGAGAGGGAGTGTGCTCAGATGTGGTTTAGAGATCTTGAGAGAGGCTGTACAGGGGGCTAACAGAATGCAACCGTTTTAAGTCACAATGAACTTCGTTTCTTTAATACAGAAAATACAGTAATGGCCCATGCAGTTCTCAGGGTCTGATGTGATCCACTGAGGTATGTTCACGGACAAAGAAAAATAAGCAAAGGCTGCAGCTTGTTACACGTGGTCAATAAGGGTGACGTTGTGTATCATCCTGGATAGGGCAAGGGTCAGTGGACTTTGGGTCTCACAATGATGACACATCAACTTAAATGAAACCAGCTAACTAGAATGTGAATATAAACTTCTTTGGGGAACTTTCTTTGTCATTCTCATTGGGACTTTTCTCTTTCCTTCTGGCAATTTCCTGCTGATCAGCATACTGGGGTGTCTTTCAGACTGCCCAAAGCAGTGAATTTTCAGGTTATTCATGAAATAATATGGTAAAGGTGAAAAATCCAATTTCATAATGTCAGTTTTCCAAGGTAAACTATTCCCCAGGGAGGCACAAGATTTAGAGTATCTTAATGTATTCATCCAAAGTGAAACACCTCATTATGCTTTGATGTTCTCAGACTTCTGGCTAAGCTATCAAGTTATGTTGAGTATTAATTAGGGTTATGATTGATTGTTCTATGTACTAATTACTACCAAAACTTTTGCCTAGAAGAATTAGGGAATTGCTCTAACAGCTTTTTTGTGGGAATCTGGTAGACCCTCACATAATTGATTTTAAGTGTCACCTACCTAGAAACATAATTGACATTTTGGGCAATGCAAAAAATTGTGTAAGATACAACTTGTTTAACTTTATGATGAAGCCAAGAGTCAGAAATAGCAAAGCGTTAAGTAGAAAAGTTCGAGTAATAATACTTGTAGGCTGTCATTCTTCAGGAAAAAGTGAGGATGTTTAAAAACATGCTCCACAATGGAGTAGTTCAATTATATATATCGCATTTTATTGAGGCTGATGGAATTCTTGGGCAAAAGAAAATGTAGCAGAAAACAGACTACCCACAGGAAACCCAGTACTTCAGAAAGCAGGAGATGTCTAACCCATAAGGTCTGTTGTAGAGGTAAATTATACTTTGGAAGAAAAATGCAGCGTATTTACTGAGGGCTGGGTCAAAAATTCTAGTGAAATTTTGATCAGTGTGCTTTGGTAGGACTGTTTTGTTCTTCCATCACCATTAATTTGTTAATAATTTATAGTGTTGTTATTCAGTTATTATTATTATTACAAGTAATAATAACAGTTAGTTGGCAGAGCCTGTGTCTTATTTTCCTATATATCTTCAAAACTCACTTCATCACCAGGCATATTGTAGTTGCTCACAAATGCTTGTTGAAATAAATTCCTTGTTGCATGAATGAATGAATCAATAAATAAACTATTTTCAGTTAAAACTGAGTTGGTTTTCCTCCATATTATGTGTGGAATGAATCATGAGTCCTAGGGGAAGAGGAAGATGGCCTTCCTAAAGCAATGATTTAAGATTTTATTTGTAGAATAAATGCAGTCTAAAGATATTTCATTAGCATTCACCTTCTTGGAAGAGGGAGATATAGTAAAGGTTATATTTAGTTGGGCGTGGTGGCTCATGCTTGTAATCCTAGCACTTGGGAGACTGAGGCAGGAGGATATCTGCTAGTTTGAGGCCAGCCTTGGCTACAAAGTCAGTGCAAGACCAGTCTGAACTGTATAGTCAAACACTATATCAAGAAGATCAAAAATATATAAAGATTAGATTTAAATTATTAGCCAGAAAGTGTTAAGGGAAAATTATAGAGTAGCATAGTATCAAATGATCGTAGTGACAAAAATTTGTTCTTATTTTAGACTTAATTATTTAGTTTCAAAAGCATAGACATTGAGGAAGGATGACTGTGTTTTCCCTTTCATTAAACTGCTGCTTCCTGTTAGCAAAAGTCACTTGTGGTTTGGGGAAGCCAGACATTGGGGATTGTGAGTGCAAGGTTAGGGTGTGTGTCAGAACTCAGTACAGAAAAGAACACATTTGGTTTGCTGAACATTGCTCCCGGCATGCTGGGGTCTATGAGGAGAGACCAGAACCCAAAGACCCAAGACAACAGCCAGCCCAGGCACACAGGTGCACATATACTTTTGGAGGGCTGAGTAACCAGGGAGACCAGCAGTGTGGAAACATTTGAAGCAGCAGCCAGTAGACAGCAGTTGGACCCTGGAAAACTCCAACAGAAGACCACTCCCTGCCCCTACATCAAAGCTAAGTTCAGCATCATACACAGCATATTTCTGGGATCTAACATGGACATTATCTCTGAACTGTAGACACCAGTGGTACTTTACTACTTTTATACTCCAGTGTTTGTTTGATTGGCTATCCCTTTGCTATCTGTTTGGGTGTCATCTGGTTTTGTTTTGTCTTTTGTGGTTATTTTTCTATTTGAGAATTTAAAAATTTTTTTATTTGCTTTTTGAGGCAGAGTCTCACTACATGATACAGGCTGGTCTTGAGCTAAGTATGTAGGCCAAGCTGACCTCAAATTTGTAGCAATCTTCTTGCCTCAGCCTTCCAAGTACTGAGGTTACAGGCATGCACCACCATACCCAGCATTGGATTTTTTTTGTCTTCTTTCTCTGGTCTCCATTTTCTTTTCTTTCTCTATTTCTTTGTTTTTTCTCTTTCTTCCTTTTTTTCCCCAGTATTTACTTTTCTTATCTTTCTTTTCTGTTTTCATCTACTGATCCTTTTTCTGTTTTTCCTCAATTACTGCTTGAATTTAAACGTTCAAATTAGTAATCATTGTCTCTGCCCTTTCTGATTACTCCTTCACATTCTATTTCATTCTTTCTCTAATCTGTCCTTAAGTTTCCCTAAACTCAAGTGATCCTTCTTAGACCTCCAGCCTTGACTTCACTACACCTGACCTCACTTATCATTTAAACCTGTTTTCTACCCACCTTATATCCCTCACCTCCTGCAGAAGGGTAGAATCCCTCCACTAAGGGGAAAGTCACTGCATATAAGTACACATTATATGTTTGATTTTGCTGTGTGACCTTATAGTTTGCTCTTATAGATGGAGGTAGCAGGTTAATGTTACCATTGTTTGTCAGTAGTAAAACTATACTTGAAACTATTGTGATCCCTAACTATACTACTTTAGTGAGAATGTCATACACATTATATACAGTTTTTCTCCCTTGTATGATAACTCTGTGAGTGTATAGGTTATAATTATTATCATGCCCCAGTATGAAAGGATTGGGAACTGAGCCAAATAGTAATTTTGTGTCCTTTACAAATTGGGAAGGTATGTTCTTGGGATAACTATAAAGAACTACCTACATCTAGAGGATATCCCTGAAAACAGACATCTCCTAAAGGAACCTCAATGCTAGTGAAAAGCTATATATCACAAGAAATTGACAAGTATCCACGTAGAAAATGACATAAAATTAAAAAATAGAAAATACAAAATGACAAGATGCAGAATCAAAATGCAACCCCAGGTCCATCACCCATCCAGGATGAGTCTGGAACTCAATGAGGTAGTAGAAATTGTAAGTCAAACAGTGGACCTTTCTAAAAGGAAATGAAAAACAAGTGGAAAAAGCTGTAGAGAAAATAATCTCTCAGGTACCAAAAGAAATGATGCTTATAATCAAAGATACTAGAAAAGACACAGATAATAGAATAGATGAGCTTAGACAAATGATGGAAACAAAAGATGCCCATTATAGGAAAGAAATGGAATCCATGAAACAAGTCCAAACAATAGATTAAAACCTCCATTGAAACTATATGCAACAGATTGAATGGAGAGGACAAAATTTCATATTTTGAAGACAGAATTGCAGTTAGTGATCATGAAATGAAAGATATCTCAAAAATAGCAAAAGACTATGAAAAACTAATCCAACAGCTATAAGATGAACCAAAGAAGAATAATACAAGATTGTTTGGAGTCAATGAAAAAGCTGTAGACAATACAAATGCCATTAAAAAAAACTCTTCATAGAAATAATGACAGAAAACTTCTCAAGCAGAGATAAAGAATTTGACATACAAATAAATGAACTCCAAACAGCCATGACCAAAATAAAACTACATCAAGACATATGATAATCAAGATTCCAGAAATTGAGCACAAGAACAGAATATTAAAAGCTGTTAGTGAAAAGTAATAGATCACCAATAAAAGAAAACCCATCAGAATCACTGCAGACTTCTTAACACAAATCTTCAAGTCAAGAACAGTTTGGAGTGAAGTATGTCTTTTTTATTTTAAAGAGAATAAAATCAAACAAAATAAAATAGAATAAAACCAATCAAAACAAAAAATTAAAATGATATAGGATTTCAGAAAAGTAATAGAAAATCAACATATATCTTGTATATATCTTGTTATCTTCAAAATAGCTGCTCATGCCACCAGATATAATAAAATCAAACAAACAAACAAACAAAAAAACAGAACAAAACCAAACTGAACCAAACAATGAAAATGATATAGGACTTCAAAACAAGATAATAGGAAATTAACAATGGCTACTATAGTGCCTCTTGTTATCTTCAAAATAACTGTCCACAACATCAGATATAGGTATGTAAAATTAATCAAATGATACAAGAACTAAGTTGCATCTTTGCTTGTTATCTTTTCAGAAATTGCAGGTGTGTGACTTATAATTGGTACTATGTCTGTGTTTCTTGAATTTGTTCTGTGTGTGCTGGAGGTGTGAGATTGTATTTTTTTCCTTTGTCTTGACATCCACATGTTTCTTCAAATCAGCCTATTGCTGCATCCCAGGTGCTTCCTGCATTGGCTACCCCTGCATTGGCAATCCCTCAGTGTAGTGGATTGGACTAGGCACCTGGATTTCTCCAATCTGGAGTTCCTGGAGTGGTGGAGAGGCATGGAGTGGTGGTTCACTAATGCTCCCCAGATGGTGGCAGGACCTCAGGGCATGGCTTCTTCTCTAGTCTAGTGCTGGGCTTTCTGGATCTCTCCAGGAAACTGATGTATGGACTCAGGGCATGACATCATCTTTCATCCTATTAACTCCATTTGTTGATAGGTTTGATTCAACTCTGATGTTTCTTTGCTGATTTTCTGTCTAGTTGATCTATCTTTTTGTGACAATGGGGTATTTAGGTTTCCCATTACAACTGTGTCATCGCTTATTTGATTTTCCATGTCTGCCAATAACTTTCTTATACAGTTGGGTGCTCCTGTGAGCACACCCAATAAGTGTGAACTTATTGTCAGGGGGTAATGGAGCAGTGAAGAGTGCAAATGCATTTGGAGTGAAGTATTTCAAGTCTTGAAAGAAAATGACTTTCAACCTAGATTGATGTACCCTGCAAAACTATTTTTCAAAATTAATGGAGAAATAAGATACTTCCACAACAAAGAAAAACTGAAGAAACTTGTGATCATCAAACCAACCCTACAAAGAGTACTAAAAGATATCTTAGACAGAGATAAAAATAGCCACAATTCCAAGAACAAAAACAGAAAGAAACAACCAGGAAAGGCAAGCTACTGCACAGAGAGAAAAAACAGGGAACCAACAGCAGGAAAACATCATGACAAAGATAAGCCAATACATCTGAGTTATAACCATCAACGTAAATGACATCAATTCACCAATCAAAATAAATGGACTGGCAAACTGGATCAAGAAGCAAGATACAACAATATACAAGAAACACATTTAACTAAATAAAAAATTTATAGTCTGAAAGTCAAAGGATGGAGAACAATCTGCCATGTAACAAGAACCCAGAAAAAAGCAGTGGTAGCTATTGTTTGCAAAGGATTTGAACTTCAAACCAAGAATGATCAAAAGACATAAATAAGTTCACTACATATTTGTTAGGGGAAATTTTCAAGAGGAAGAAATAACAATCATAAATATATATGCACCAAATAAGAAACCCCCAACCATATAATACAATTATTAATAGACATGAGAAATCAAAAAAAATAACATAGTTGTAAAGGGAGACCTCAATACCTTATTGCCACAAAGATCTAGATCAACTAGGCAAAAAGTCAGTGAAGAATAACAGAATCAAACCAAGCCTGTGAACAAATGGACTTAGTAGATGTTTACAGAGTACTCTATCCAACATAATCAGAATATATTCTTCTCAGCTGCACATGGGATGTTCTCCAAAATAGAACATATACTAACCCACAAAATTTGCTTAAAGAAATGCAAAGGAATTGAAATTATCTCATGCATATTATGTGACTGCTGTGCAATGAAATGGAAATTAATGGCAAAAATAATTTCAGCAACTCCATACACCCATGGAAATTAAATAATGCCCTCTTAAACAACCAGTGGGTCACATATGAAATAAGGGAAGAAATTAAACAATATCTACAACTAAACAAGAATGCATATAAAACATACCAGAACTTATGAGAGGCAATGAAAGCAAACTTAAGAGGGAAATTTACAGTGGTGAATTCTCACATCAGCAAAGTAGACAGAACACAAATAAATAACCTAATGTTACCATCTTGAGCTTGTAGAAAAAGCAAAGCAAAACAAACCCAAAGCTAATAAAATGGAGGAAATTATAAAGAATGCAGCAAAAATTAATGCAATGAAGACTAAGAATACAAAGAATTAATGAATCAAAGTTGATTCATTTGAAAGAATATATAAAATTAATAAACCCATGGCCAAACTTATCAAAAAAGGAAAATAAAAGACTCACATTCATGCATTGAGGAATAAAAAGGGGGCAATCACTATAGATCCTGTGAAAATTTAGAAGATCATCAATACCTACTTTGAAAATCTTTATTCTCTTAGAATGGAAAACATGGATACAGTGGACAGATTCCTACATATGTATGAATTGCCAAAGTTGAATCAACAAGATATAAAAATTCTTAATAACCCGGTATCAGTTAAATAGATTGAAAATGCTATTAAAAATAACAAATAATGAAAAGTCCAAGTTCTGATGAATTGACTGCTGAATTCTACAAGAAATTTAGAAATTTAATGCCAATATTCCTCAAACTCTTTAATGAAATTGAAAGGGAAGCAATATTCCCCAAATCATTCTTGGAGGCAAATATTATCCTGACATCAAAATCAGGGAAAGACCCAACTAAAAAAGAGAACTATATGCCAATCTCCCTATTAAAATACATGCAAAAATCCTCAACAAGATACTAGTAAATAGAATGCAGCAACTCATCAAGAAGATTATACACCATAACTAGAATTCATTTCATGAATGCAAGAATGGTTTAATGTATGCAAATCAATAAATATAATTCATAATATCAGCAAAGCCAAAGACAAAAATCATGTGATCATCTCAATATATGCAGAAAAGGCTTTTGATAAAGTCCAGCACTCATTCATGACAAAAATCTTACAGAAAATCATAATGGTGTTTATATCAATCTGATAAAAGTTAGCTATGACAAATCAACAGTCAACATCATGCTAAGTGGACAAAACTGAAGACTTTCACTCTAAAATCAGAAACAAGGCAAGGCTGTCCACTATCCCCACTCCTATTCAATATAATTCTAGAAACATTAACCATAACAATTAGATAAGAGATACTAAAAATAGTATCAATAGTAAAGGAAGAAGTTAAATTACCATTATTCACAAATGACATGATACTCTTCATAGAAGATCTCAAAAACTCCATCAAAAATCTCCTACACTTAATACACAAATTCAACAGCATAGTTATATAGGATTCCTGTACACAAACAACAAACTCACAAAAAGGAAAATTAGGGAAACCACACCTTTCTAAATAACATCCAAAAAATATGAAATACTTAGGAATGTAACTAAATAAGTAAAGGATCTCTACATTAAAAATGTAATTACAGTAATCTAAAGGAAGAGATGTAGGAGGATATCAAAAAATGGGAAAATATCCCTTGCTCATGGATAGGAAGAACCAAAATTCTGAAAATGGCCATATTTCCAAAACTGTTGTATAGATATAATACAGTCCCAATCAAAATACTACAGAACTAGAGAAAACATTTCTAAAATTCATCTGGAAGTGGAAGATACCTAGAATAGCAAAGGTAATCCTGGGTAACAAAGACAAGGCATGAGGCATCTCAATCCCAGGTTTGAAATTGTACTCCAAAGATACTGTAATAAAAACAGCATGGTACTGGCAGAAAAACAGACTTGAAGACCAGTGGAACAGATTAAATCATACAGACACACTTACAACTACACTCAGCCACCTTATCTTTAACAAGGTGGCTGAACATGTTCACTAGAAGAAAGCTTCCTTAATAAATGGTGCTGGGAAAACTTGCTCTACATGCCAAAGACTAAAATTAAACCCATGTTTATCATCATGCATTAAACTAAAATTGAAATATGTCAAGCATCTAAATACTAAAATAGGAGCCTAAATCTACTGGAAGAGAAAGTTGGTAAAAAATCTTGAAGACCTAGGGTAGGCAGAGACTTCATGAACCAAATCCAAACAGCAAGGGAAACACTTCAAAAAATCAACAGCTAATCTTACTAAAAAGGCTTTATACATCAAAATAAATCACCAACAGAGTAAAAAGACAACCCATGGAGTGGGAAAAAATTTTGTCAATTGTCTCTTAGACAAAGGACTTATATGTACAACATAAAGAATTGAAAAATATCAGGCCCTCAAATTCAAAGATGCAATCCGAAAATGGGCAGTTGAGATGAACACAGACTTCTCAGATGAAGAAATACAAACAGCAAATAAATATATGAAAAAATGTTCAGCATCATTAGTCATTTGAAAGATGCAAATTAAAACAACACTGAGATTCCATCACACTCCAGTGAGAATGGCTATCATCAAGAAATCAACCAATAACAAATGCTAAAGGAGTTGTGGGATAGAAGGAATTCTTCTCTACTGTTGGTGGAATGTAGACTGGTGCAACTACTAAGGAAATCAATGTGGAGATTCCTAAAAAACAAAACAAAACAAAACAAAACAAAACTAGTATTAGAGGTCTCATTTGATCCAGCGATTCCCCTTTTGGGTATTTTTCTAGAAGAATTTAAAAAAAAAACCCATACCACAGTGATACATGTGCACCCATGTTTATAGCAGCACAATTTGTAATAGCTAAATCTTGGAAACAACCCAAAAGCTCATAAACTGAAGAATATATAATTTTTATATTTGTATACAGTGGTATTTTTATGTAGTAGAGTACTAGTCAGCTATAAAGAAGCATACACTTGAGTCATTTAAAGGGAAATGGATGCAACTTCAGACCATATTCCTAAGTGAAATAAATCAGACTCAAACGTGTAAGCATCATATTGTTTCCCTCATTTAAGAAGCTGAAATAGTAAATAAGATCCAAAATATACAGTTGATATTGTGGAATGGGAAAAAACTGTTCAGGAAGAAAGAGAAATTGGGATAGGGGAAAGGAGAAAAGAAGAAATGAAAAAGGAAAAGTAAATGAATATATGTATATATAATATACAAATTAGTTAAGATAGTTATGCTACTAACTGCTAATAGTTCATTGAAAAGGAGGGTTTGTTCCTATATTGTTTGATCAATTTTCATGCATATATCTTATAATATAGCAAATACTTTGAAGATAGCAATAGCATGTACTACTATTGCTACTCCCCTACAATCTTACTTTGAAACTTGTACCATTTTCAATGTTTTTTTCTTTAAAATAATAAAAAGAATATTTGTTGAATAAATGATCAGTAAATAGAACATGTTAATTTGACTGGTTTTGCTTATCAGTAGATTTATAGGTACAGAGCCAGTTTTTTGTTTTTTTCTTTAAAATAATAAAAAGAATATTTGTTGAATAAATGATCAGTAAATAGAACATGTTAATCCGACTGGTTTTGCTTATCAGTAGATTTATAGGTACAGAGCCAGTTTTTTCTGAAAGTTGAAATAACTTTTATAGTTTCACTCACAACTTATTTTTTCAATTTTTTTTTCCTCAAAGACTTAGTATTTGAGAAAGTGAATTCTCCTGGCACAGGTCTCTACTATGATGAATTCCTCTTAACTCCAGCTGCCTAGTACTTAAGCTTACAAGTTGTTTCAAGTGCTTTCCTAGCACTTTGTCCACAGAACTACTGAAGCACTTTCACACATAATTGCATTGACAAAAAGCCCTTACCAAATGCAATTTCTCTTTCATGAACTTGCACATATGTGGATTTACTTTTGAACACTTTTCCACAATCATGGAAATCTTAACTTTGATTAGATGCACACCTGTTGGGATAATTTGAAAAAGTGGGAGAAAGCACTCCCACTTTGAAAAAGGAAAAAAAAAGAGTAAAACAGGTGGCAGGAGAGAGAATTTCAGAATACAGCCTTGAGGGAAATTAAGGTGGCAGAGGAAAAGTAAGCATTACATCCCACTAGCTGGATTGAGGAAAGGTGCACGTGTTATCTTGCAAAATTGTTGTGAGCAGACCTAAAATGACATCAGTAGATGGAATATGGCTCTCGGAGATAGTTGCTTGGTATGCCTAGAAGCTTCACCAAAAGTTGCCTAGATTTTTTTCTACCAAGTTGCTGCATATATTAGCGATCAGCATGTTATACAGGAAATAAAAGTCAACAAATTATTTATCCACCCACGATTTAACTTTTATGTAGGATGCAGTATGTGTAGGGCAGACAGAGGTGTGTCATGTGCCACAAAAGAAAACAAACATACTAAGGAAAGATTTAAGCATGCTGTATCCATTGTTTGGTTTTAAAGAAAAAAAAAGTATATTCATAATAACTTTCATAGCTTTATTCACAACTTTGGTGGCCCAGTCTTACATTCCTCTTAAAGGCTTACATGTATTTTGAAATGTGAATTATCTTGGCACAGGGATTTTTGGAGTCTAATCTTTTCATTGGAGAGGGAAAATATATGTTTATGCAGCGATGTACAAATTGCATGAGTCACAGAGATGCAAATATATTACTTTATTTATCTTTTCATAGCTAGACTCAATTTTAATCCTGGGCCCCCTTTTCAGTCTTACTCAAAAACTTCATTTAGTTAACTTAGTTTCAGAATGACTTCAAGATTGTCCCCTTCTGATTCTTCTTGAAGCTATTGTTAACCATAAACACATGCAGCATTTTTAGACAGAAGACAATCATTCTTCCATGTTGACCTGCCCTGTACTGACCTTAATTCTGTCACAGGTTTTGGTGGTCCATGTGTCTAGACCACACAACCTTTTACTTAAAGAAGGAGCTTCATATACATTTCAGTCTGATACTGGATGTACACTGTTGAAACATACTCTCCTCGTTTCCTCTAGAACTCCCTTTTTGTTGGCTTTGATCTATCTTATCCTTTCTGTCTGTCTTTCTATATTACATTGTACTCTTGAGAACTTTTATAAGCCTTCAGAAAACTGATTTCAAATCCATCCATCAATTCATCCTTTTAATATTTATCGAGTACTTGGTACTTGCTAGGTAATTGCAGCATCAATTTTCTTTCCTGGAATATTTTACTTTCTCCTAGGATGTAAGAACCATAGATATTTACCTACCTCCCAACAAAAATTAATATTGAATACTAAAGTTATTGACTCCTACAACCCAACACTTATTGTCTAAACTAATACAGGCTAATGTCTTAACTCATCACAGGAAAGTAACAATAAACCGTTTGCACTGTCAAATTATTGGAACACTTGCCTCAGAAAACCTGGCCTTGCTGTTTGATGATCCTCAATCCAATTTTAACTGCTATCTCATGTGCTCTTCTCCAACCCAAAATTGAAAGACTCATCTGAAACCAAACTTCCCTTTCCAAAGATTTAAAACTTGCTTCTCTAAGACATTGAGAGCACTGTACAGGGGGCATCTTCTCTTATGTGGTAAGCAACACAGGTTTTCCTTATGAACAGGTTATGTTGTTACTATTTAAGGAGCCAGCACTTGACAACTTCACAACTCAGTTGCAAGCCCAACTTCTAACACAAAATATTGTTAATAAATATAATTATTTTATTACTTATGAAACATTATTTTAAATATGTTTCTATACATGATCAAAAGTGAAGCATTTCATTACTAATTCATGATATGGTTTGGGTATACAGTTGAAGTAGTTTCTCCATGGATATTAAAAATGTGACCTTTGTTAATTACCATGTTAAGATTTGCGTAGCACACAAATTTTAATTGTGCCTCAGGTATTCAGTTTAGGCTTTTCAGAAGAGGTCAGATGCTGAGTGCATCTCACCTATCCTAAAACCAAATTCTATTCCTCGCTTCTAAAATTAGGTTCCTAAGATACATAGCCCTGTGGATACTACTTTATTTTTGCTAAGGCTTTGACTAAGACTTTCTCCTTATACGTATTGACCTTCCTAGGTAAAAAGGACTGAACAGTAAAGTCAGTCTAAAACTCCTTTGTTAAGTGTGTGTAAAGACTTGTGTTAGCCAGAGTTTCTAGTTGTAGGCAATAGAATTTGACCTAACAAGTATTGTTGGAAAGAGATTTATGATAGTTCACACAATTATTGGGAGAGTTTAAAGTACAGACTTTAGGCTGAGTTTCTGGGAACAATGCCCGGAGCCACATAGAAAACTGGCTTGCAAAGGAAGATGCTGCTGCCATTGGCCTCAGAACCCTAGTGCTTGTGCCACAATCAGGAGAATGTTGTACTGGGCAAGGATTGTCATCGTCACTAGCTTCAGAAGCAGCAGCCCCCATCTATTTTCTGACACTGGGCTGCTTGAAAGTGATTTTTAAAGTGTGATCTTCGAACTAACATCATCATCATCATCATGATCGTCATCTAGTAATTTAGAAATACAAAGTGTTCGGTTCCAACCCAGACCTATTGAACAGACATTCTGGGCACAAAGCCTAATTAATTATGTGCACAATACAGGCTAATGCTGGAAAACTGCTGTTCAATAAGATTGTTCACTTGATTCCACTTGTGTATAGGTTTGCTCAGTGGACACAGACCATACAAGAAACTCAAGTAGCAAAGGATAGTTGAGTAGTATTTCCCAAGTTTCAGTGTGTATCTGAATCATCTGGGGATCCTACTAAAATAAAACTTCTGATTATTAGGTCTAGGAACATTGCCCACAAGATCGCAGATGATGCTGATTCACTTCCTCTAATGGGTCACAGTTTGAATAAAGAAAGTCTGCAGTATAGAAATAATGCTTAGAGGGAGGTTAGATGGTTTGTTACTAATCTACTTTGCAATAACTTTTTTTAACCCAGACAGGTCCATGTGTTAAGGGGCTTGCTCTTCTGAGTGGCATTATGGGAGGTGGCGGAATCTTTAGGTCACTGGGGGTGTGCCCGGAGAAGGTATTCCTCTTTCTCTTTGCTTACTGGTTATGAGCTGCATGGATTTCCTCTTCCATGCACATCTTCCCTGATGTGCTGCCTTGACATATGCCCAAAAAGCAAAGGGTCAAACAACTGTGGACTGAAACTATGAGGCAAAAGATTTTTTCTTTATAAGTTAATTATCTCAGGCATTTTGTTTTAGTGACAAAGAGTTAACAAAACCCATAACCTCCAATATGTGTATGAGAAACAGATTCTTCACAAGAGGAGGGATGTGCTGAATCGTCACAAATTTTTCTGTCTTATGCCTTTACTTGAAGAAAGAATTCATAATCTCATTTCTTGGCAAATTTTAAGATGACTGATGTATTTTAAGAAAGAGAGAAGTTGAATTTTCCTTAAAGCTTCAGTCTTGGTAGGAAGTTCCTTAACTTTTTCTTTGAATCTCTTTAGTCTTATAAAATCACATTTCAATCAGAAAATAGACTCTACCCATTCAACAATATGCCCTCATCAAGATTTATTTTGTGAACTGCCACTGTTAAGTGCCTTCCAGCTAAGAGCGTAAACTTGAACCCTTACATGGGAACATTTTTTAGAAGATTCAACTGACTCCACACTTCTTCCACTTCCATCCCAACAAGAAACAATAGAATGAATTTTATCTCCTTTTCCTTCTGTTTTCTCTCTCTTTGTCCAGTGGAAAGCCTGAGGATGAATTCTGAGGGAGGACAGCAGCCTATGCATGCATGTATGTGTGTATATGAGTGTGTGTGTGTGTGTGTGTGTGTGAGTGCGTGTGTAGGGGCTTATTTTTTTGGTTCCTTACGGGTTTGCTGAATAACAGCTATACCCATAAACCAAAGGTTACAGTATCCTCTTCCAGGTGGCCAGTCTCACATGTCTCTCTCTGTCTCCATGTTCCCTCTTTGCCTCTGCAGGCCTCAGGGCATATTGCTATTCTTTTCTTATACTCCCTTAGGTTTTCTTATGATGTCATCAGTCCATTCATTACTAAGTTCTTTTTTTGTTTTACTGGGGATTGAACTCACAGCCTTGCGCTTGCCAGGCAGGCACTTGTGCCGCTGAGCTAAATCCTCAGCACTAAGTTCTTTATTGACCTCTACTCAAATTGCCTATTTTGAGAGAACATCTAAGTTCTACTTAGAACTTTTCTAATTCCTGGCACATATATGACAACCTTGTTTGTAAAATGACTGAGATTTGAATCCTACTAACTCTCTTTGAAGCTTTCAAATAATTAACTTTTACTTTCAGATTATCTCAGAAGATACACAGGCTTTCAGGAACTATCCTTTCAAACACCTTCTCATTTCATATGAATGGAGGTTGTAGGTACTAATTTTCAATATAATGAACCAGGAACATCCTCCAACAGAAAGAGCACAGCACACACTGCCACCATCCAGAGTGAACAGAGTGGCTCAACGTGTCTGGTACATAGTGGATCTTAGCTATTTATCAACACTTTCATCTCCCAGTATGATGCCAACTGTAAGAAAGAGGTGGCATTTTCTATATATGGTTTCATTCGCTACATCTCATGAAATAGTGGTATTTTCCTTTTGTTTATAGTCTTAATTCCAAAATTTTAGCTTCATTAAGAAATTCGCTGGACAGTCGATTCCATTCATGGGCTGCGGCCAGGAGAACAAGAAGCCAGGCCTTTCCTGTGAATTGAGACCATGTGCTGGTTGCAGGGAGGAGAACCAGACACCAGCCCCTTCCAGCATGCTGGCTGAGAGACAAAAAAAGCCAAGGTCCTCCCCCAACCCTGGTAAGTTACTGGATGATCTGGAGAAAAACAGGCTAAGATGGTATCTACTGAGGTAACACAACTTAATGCTTGTAATGTTTAGTGTTTCATTGACTTCGCAGGTCTAAAGCCAATAGTCTGAGCATCTATTTAGAGCATAACCATATGCATTATAGCATCTATGGGGAATCTCCTTCTGAAGGTGGTAGCCATTGTTAATTTCCTATCATCTTGTTTTAAAATCCTGTGTTGTTTTCATTGTTTTTTTTTGGTTTGGTGTTATTCTGTTTTGTCTTATTTGATTTTATTGTATCTGATGGCATGGGCAGCTATTTCAAAGATAACAAGATATATTGTTGTAGCCATTTTGGATTTACTGTTATCTTGTTTTGAAGTCCTGAATTGTGTTCATTATTTTGTTTTTATTGATTCTGTCCTATTCTTTTTTATTTGATTTTTCTGTATCTAAAGTTTCTGTAGCTATTTTGAAGACAAGAGGCATTATAAGAGCTGTTGTTGATTTACTGTTGTCTTGTTTGGAAATCCTGATCACTTACACTGTTTTGTTTTGATTTGCTTTATTCTGCTTTACTTTGCTTGCTTTTATTCTCTTTAAAATAAAATTGTAAAAAAGAAAAAAAGAAAAAAATTAATTGGAATTATATATTTTCTTGTGTGACTTAGTAAGAGTATACTAAATTTCTTGAGAGATTTGAAACTGTATTTATTTTGCTTACTTAGATTCCCACATAGAAGACACAATAAGTCTTTGTTCAGTAAATAAATTAAACTCATTTTTTATAGAAAGATAAGGTATAAAACTCTAATTAGGCACAAAATATGCCTGTGATAAAACTGTCAACATGTGACTGGATGTGATTGTTTTTCTAGCTACCTGTGCTATTTTCACCACAAAACCATTTTCAGTACTATTATATGTTTTTCTTTTCAATGTCAGACTTAAAATTACAAAAAGTTAGATTTATTTGATAATAAAATGGCTGGTAGTCATTTTCATATAGTTGCTTTAAAGTATTTGAATGATAAATGAATGAGTACATTAAGACAGATAAACAGGTACTGGCTCTAGGAAGAGAACATAAAAGAGATAGGTGTGGTGTTCTGGGCAGTCAGAAAAGATTCTTTTGGACTTGAAACATGGTTTCCTGTGCTGTCTATGTTTTCCCTTAAATTCAGACTGATTGATCACAACTTCACTGGCACTTACAGAAAAAGGGTTACACCCCCAGGAAATCTCCCAGAAAGCAGCATCTCAGGCTGTCTCTTTGGGACCCGAAACTCTCAGACCCGTAGAGTGGCCTGGGCTGTTTGGATCAAAAGTCTGCGCAGACCTGCATCTCGGCACGACTCTTTGGGACTGGTAAGCACGCCCTTCATGCACAGGGAACTGCCTGGAGATTGGCATCTGGGCCAGGTCTGTTTGGGCCCATAGCCCCG
>PVJX010034627.1:0-18809 GCA_004027295.1 Dolichotis patagonum | reverse complement strand
TTAAAAAATGGTGCTGGAAAAATTGGCTATCCATATGCAGAAGACTAAAACTAGACCCATGCATATCACCATGTACTAAACTAAAATCTAAATGGATCAAAGGTCTAAATATTAAAACAGAAACACTAAATCTATTGGAAGACAAAGTAGGTAAAAATCTCAAAGATATAGGGGTAGGTAGAGAATTCATGAACAAGAATCAAACCACATGGGAAATACTTCCCAGAATCAATAACTGGGACCATATCTTATTAAAGAGTTTCTGCGTGTCGAAAGAGATTTCCAGCCAAGTGAAAAGAAAACCCACAAACTGGGAAAAAATGATAATGGACGGTCCATCAGACAAAGGACTTCTGTCTAGAACTTATAAAGAATTTTAAAAAAATCAGACCTTCGAAATTCAAAGACCCAATCCAAAAATGGGCATCTGAAATGAATGCACAGTTCTCAGATGAAGAAATACAAATGGCAAATGAATACATGAAAAAATGTTCATCATCATTAGTCATGAGAGGAATGCAAATTAAAACCACACTGAGATTCCATCTCACCCCAGAAAGAATGGCCAGGATAAAAAAAACTACCAACAACAAATGCTGGAAAGGCTGTGGGAAAAAAGGAACTCTTCTGCACTGTTGGTGGGAGTGTAGACTGGTGCAACCATTGTGGAGGTCAGTCTGGAGATTCCTCAAAAAGCTGGGTCTGGAGGTCCCATTTGACCCAGCTATTCCACTTCTAGGCATATTCCCAGAAGAACTGAAAACATCATACCACAGTGATATATGTGCACCCATGTTTATAGCAGCATAATTTGTAATAGCCAGATCTTGGAAACAACCTAAGTGCCCACCAACTGAGGAATGGATAAAAAAGTCGTGGCATTTTTATACAATGGAGTACCACTCAGCTATAAGGAATGATCACATTGAGATATTTATAAATAAATGGACACAACTTGAGACCATACTCATAAGTGAAATAAACCAAACTCACATGTGTAAATATCATATAGTCTCCCTAGTATGAGAGTTAGTAAGAGTATAAGATTTTATGGTAATCATGATTCCCCATTTCATTGCTTTGAAGCCTTTCAGTGTTTTCATTCATCAGTTGGAATGGTTTTAATCTGTTTTGTTTGACTTTATTACGTGTGATGGTATGAACAGCTGTTTTGAAGAAAACAAAACATTATGGCAGCCATTGCTGATTTAATATCATCTTTCTTAGAAGTCCTACCATGCTTCTACTCTGCTATTACCATCGGTTCTATCATGTTGTGTCTTATTGGGATTTTAATATATGTGATAGTATAAACAAATTTTTTATTGAAAATGAGATATTATAGTAGCCATTGATCATTCTCCATTATTCGGTTCAGAATGTCCTGTAATTCTTTCATTCTTTTGAATGGTTTTATACTATTTGGATATGTTTGATATTATTGTATTTGAAACTATGCTCAACTATAGCAGAGAAAGAGATATTTTGATAGCTACTGCTAATGTCCGGTTGTCTTATTGTAAAGGGCTGTTTTGCTTATGTTGTTCTGATACGCTTTGTTCTGCCCTCTTTTGTTTTATTCTGTTTTAAAAATAAACTAAACTCATGTAACAATGAACTATAAAAAGCATCAAGGTAAAACCCCACCTAAATTATTAAAAAGAGAAAGAGAGTAAGAAAAATAGCATCTTTATACACAATAAAAGCATATCCGATTTCTCAGGATTATCTCACATATACACATGTCCTTGAATGCCTGCTTGTTTTTCCTCTTGTTCATCTGCTTTGTATTGGATGCTATGCTAGTTGAGCACTCATGGAAGATAAAGAGAAAATTACCTTTCCTCCCAGGCAAGCTCATCGGTCTATTTCCCTATAGAATATATCATTGGTGTTCACTAGGTACATGTTGAATGGAGCTGATGGAGCAGGATTATTGCTATAGGGTTCCTTAATAGAAAAGAAATTCCAGTTTGCAGAGGAAGGATCCTCTCACCCCTAGAAAGTGGAAAAAGAGTGATTCTTTCACCGGATAGTGGTCGGCGCACTGAACTGATGTCACAGTGTGACTTTTACCCACTGTGTACGCAAAATGAGACCATAATTCAACACTTCACATTTCAGAACTATTGTTTTGTGGGCTGTAACACATGAGGAGAAAGACCTAAATTATTTTGAGAAGCCACGTAGCAGGTTACATGTAACACATGGTCTTGTTATTATTATTATTATCTCTTCTAGTGTTAAGAGTCTGTGGTGCCTTCAACTGTCAACACTGACTTTATAGAAATCTAAATTGAATTATGCCACTTTTCTAGTATAAACTGCAAAAATTCTTATCAAGTCAGAAAAATGTATAAATGTATCATGACCTAAAAACTTACCATAACTTGGCCTTTCCAACTTTTCTATCCAGTCTCCTGGCCTTGCCCATCCGCCAACAAGTTATAGCATCACCTGGCCTTTTTTTTATTTAAAGAGAAGAAAGGAAGAAAAAAACAAAACAAAACAGAATACAGGGTAGCAACAATACAGAATTCCAAGGAAAAAAGGAAAAGAAGAACAACAAAACAACCTAAGAGATTATTACTTGACAAATTACATACTGACTTCTTGGAAATAGTTGTTCAAATTATAAAGTTAAAACATGTAAAGTAAACATTCAAACAGTGAGTCTGTTAACAGTTCTGTTCCACGATCTGACAAAAAAAACAACAATATGGTCATCCATCTTACCCACTCAAATATACATTCAATTACATCAAAAGGGTAAAATTAAACACAACAAAACAGAACAAAACTGATCACAAGAAAGCAATGTAAGGGACATAAATTCCAAAACTAGACAATTGGAGATATTCACTTTCTATCTATTGACTCTTGTTTTCTTCCAAATAGTTGTCCATATTGTCACATACAGGGAATTCACATGAAACAAAATAGTATGGAATTGATCTGAGCAGGACGAGAAGGGCATTTCAGGTCTTCAAGACCAGACAATAGGGAAGCTGAGAATGGCTGTCATAGTGTCTCTCATTCTCCTAAAAAGAGCTGTCCACATCTTCATGTGTGTTGAACTTAAACAAAACAAAACAAGCTAGAAACACTTTGAACAAAGAATGATAACTTTGCTGGATTACACATCATGACATTATGGAATCAGCACTGGGTACTGTAGTGTCTCTTTTTCTTCAAAATAGTTGTTCATTTCAACATGTGTTATATAGTTGGGTCTCGTAAACTGTTTATAAGCTCTACACATGCATGAGTCTCTAAATGTATATCTATACTTTCTGCATTAGAGGTAAAAATAAAACAAAGCAAGACAAAGCAAAACAATTCCTAGAAAAGCATGAAGCAAAAAAGTCATATATAACCGCAATACAAGGTGATATACAATGGTTACCATGATGTCTCAGCAGTATATAACAACATTAATAAAAACAAAGCATTGGAGACATTATAAGACTTCAAAAGCAGGCAATAATCAAACCAGAGGGGGTATCTTAATGAATCTTGTCATCTTCAGTGTAGTTGATGCTCTTAGACTTGATGCTATCAATCATAACAGATTTAAATAAAATCAGTCAATACAAAGTAGCACTATAACAACCCAGATTCAAATAAGATCAGTCATAATAAGACAGTATAAGTTATAAAGGGCTGCAGATTAAGTTGATAGGAAATTAGGGATGATTACTATAATATGTCCTCTTATTTTTGGGATAGCTGACCATGTCCTCAAGTCTAGTGTAAGTAAACAAACTGGAACAGCACGTACTCCCTCCAATCACAGTGATGAGAATAATGTAAATTTTAAATCTTGTTATGCAATTAACAATATCCTCTGCCTTCCTTTTTTAGACAATTCCTCCCCTTTCACTCCCATAGGGTGCACTGCTTGTTTCAGGTCCCACTGCCTCCCTATATAGAGCATCTCAATGGACCCTATCTCCTGATCTGCTCTGCCTGTGTTTCTCTCTGTAATATTTGATGGCCACCTATACTAGAGATTACAGCCAATCTTCTCTGCCTTATTTCTACTATTCTGTTTTTCTGCCATTGGTAGTCTATTTTTCTCTTCCACTCCACTGTCTGCCCCGTTCACTGAGGCCTCTCTGCCATTGTTCCTGAAATGCTCGTATTCTTGTTCTCTCTCTCTCTAAAATGTCCTTCAGTATTTTTTGTAGGGTTGGATTGGTGGTACAAATTTTCCCAGTTCCTCTTTGTCGTGGAAGCATCTTGCTTCTCCATTAATTTCTAAAGAGAGTTTTGTAGGATACATCAATCTGGGCTGGAGGTTGTTCTCCTTCAGGACTTGAATTACTTCACTCCAAGCTCTTCTTGACCTGATGGTCTGTGTGGAGAAGTCTGCTGTGATTTTGATGGGCTTTCTTTTATAGGTGATCTGTTTCTTTTCTCTGATGGCTTTTAATATTGTCTTCTTATATTTAATTTCTGGGATCTTGATTATTATGTGTCTGGGTGTAGCTCTGTTTTGGTTGTAGGTGGCTGGAGTTATGTATGCTTCATACATCTGCATATCATTTCCTTTTTCTGTGCTTGGGAAATTTTCCTTAATGATTTCTGTGAATAGCCTTTACAATTCCTCTGTTTTGACTCCTGCTTCTTCATTCACATACTTTATTCTTAAGTTATAGATCCTCTTGTCATCCTCTAGCCTTCCAATTGTTGCTGCCTGCTCCCTTGTTATTTTTAAGAGATCTTCCCTTTCATGATCACACATTGAAAGCCTGTGTTCAATTTTTGATAGTCTATCTTTGGTTTCTTTCAAGCAGTTTTGCCAGTTTTCTATGGAGTCTTTAGTTTCCTGATAATCTCTTTGAGTTTGCTTCATGAACTCTAGGTTTTTCTTGTTTTCTTCATTAAACATTTCTCTCCTTTTGTGTTCCTCCATTCTTCTGTCTGTGTCTTCTTGAGAGGTGTCCAGCCTTTCTTTTATTAATCTACTTATCTCTTGTTTAATTTGAATTAATATTTCAGTTTTGGTCCTGCTTACGAGGTCCTGAAGATATCTCTTTATGTCTGCTACCACTGTGTTTGATGTTGCATGTTTGCTGCCCTCAATCTCTTTTGTATTTACCTCTCCTGGATCAATGTTCTCAGGGTTGGGGGCTGGGGTTTTTTTCCTATTTCTCCTCTCGTCATGTTTTTGGTTCCTTCCATACAAGTGCACAGTGTAATTCCCAGCCCCTTTCCTTGTTGGTTAAGGTTCCTGTGGAGCACACAGGCCAGGGGCTTTTGCCCTCTGCTGGCCACTATCAGAGAGTGAAGTTCAAGTGCAGTGTTTGCTGGCTCCTCTCCTCTGGGCCAGTCAACCTTTGCAGGTCTTCTCTGCATCAGTGTGTGGCTGTGCTCAAGGAATTAGTTTGTAGCAAGCCACTGGGTCCCGGCCAGGGGCACAGCCCAATCCCAGCAGATTCCACCAATCCACTCGGCGAGGGGAGCAACCAACTGAAGCCACTTCCTTATGGAGTTAAGGTTGTCCTGCCTAAATCCAACATGCCTTCCAGTTGGTTTCCCCTTTCCCTTGGGAGGGTCTTATTCCCATCACTCACCACATGTTGATGCCAGTCCCTGAGAACTGCTGGGCTCCCAGACCTCCAACTTCAGCACGGCTGCGGCGCAAATTCACGGTGCCTCTGGGTGGGTCATGTGCAAGGCCGGTTCCGGGCGAGCCACACACAGGGATGTTCAGCTCCACGCTCCAGCCGCTCAAGCCAGTCGCATTGGCGCGGTTCAGTCGGGCAGGAATTCAGGCGGCTCGAGGAGGGCGCTGTGCTCGCTGATCTTAGCTTCTCTTATGGTAGCCCCGGGACCTCATATTTGAGCAGTTTTTTTAACTTTAGTTTCTTCTTGGGTTGAGAGAGACCATCTCTCTCTGTTTGGGTCTCTCCAGGGTGTTAAATTCTGGCATTTAAGCTGTCTCTCTCAGAGAGGATCTCTCTCCTGCTACCTACCGTTCTGCCATTTTTGGAAACTCCAATCGGGAAGAAAATTCTTTATTTGATGCCAATTGAGTATGTGAGACTCACAAACAGGACCTTGCTGATGGCCTGTCATCACAGATGCCTTAGAGCTCCAACCAGAAGACAAAGGAGTAGATGATGAGGAGGGTTTTGAGACAGGTTATCACAGGTTTGATCTCCATTCTCCTCAATGCCATACTACAGAGCTCCGGCAGTGGCAGTGGCACAGGCCCACCTGGCCTTTTCATCCCCTGTCAGACACAACATACTTCCTCCAAATTCCTCCCCAATGCTTGCTGTCCACTCTCCATCTAATGCCCTGTCTGCAGAATGTCTCAGGTGTTCTTTTCTAAGTCACCTTGGGATTGTTTCAGCAACACCTTGTCTGGCCACACTTTGCCAAATCATCCTTCCCTTTGATTCCTATACTCTTCCTCTGCTTTACTGCCTTCTTGCCATTTGGAAAAATACCGAATGACACTGATCCATTTGTTTATGTCTATTTCTTTTGTTAGAATATAAATTCTTAAAGGATAAAAATTGGTCTGTCTTTTTTTCTGAATCCTTAATGTCTAGAACCAACACTTTTCTTGATATTTGACAAGTGCATATTAAAACCAACAATCCCAAAAACACTGCTGTGGATTTCAAACTGACAGGACCCAAAGACAAGAAAATGCAACGAAGAGTCTTCTCTGAGGCTCCTTTAGCTACATAATTACTGGGTTCCCCAAAGAGAAACACAGTTTCTTTCAAATCTTCTCTCTGAAACTTTATTAACCTAAGAAGTATATATTCATCACAGAGGAAGAGGCTGAAAGTAAGACATCAGCATAACCATGTCCCCAACCATTGTTTGTCCTCTAAGCTCGTCTTCCCCTGAAACTATTTAATATCCCTCAAAAGTGCCAGAAGCCCCTAATTCTCTTCTCTTTGTGAAGTGGGTATTTAAGCATCAACCATCTGGCTCTGCTTTGAGTTTCCTATGTTGCATGGTCCTGTGACATGTGCACATTAATAAATTTCTTTGCTTTTCTCCTGTCAATCTGCCTATTGTCAGTTTGTTCCAGCAGACTCAATTACTACATAATGCTAGGAAAAGTTTCAACTTCCCTACGTGACCCATTGTATAACTTAATGGAATTCAATAGTCTAGTTCTGCTTCTTTAAGAAAACTAAATAAACATTTTCTTAGTCTTTGCAAAGATTAGTATTATCATATTAGTACAGCCTCTATTCTAGTTTTTATATGTATGTTTGTACATATTGATTATATTTATATATATATATATTCTATTTCTATTTCTCATCTCATTTTTTTCCTCCAAGGATCATTTTCAGATGACACATGTTTTGAGAAAATTCTTCAAGTCTTCTAGAAATAGAGAAAAGGTAGAGTCCTGTAAGCCTTTCTATCTCAGAACTGTTCCTTTTTTTCAAGCTGTACATTTCTGTAAGGGGTGCACATTGGAATTTAGGTCTCCAAGTGTGGGGTGTAAGTCCTGTGCATTTCCCACTATGTCAAAGGGCCTCCTTTTTCTTGTTAGAAACCCACCACCTGATCACTAGCAATCAAACAGTCACATGGTTTTTCACATCTATAGTTCAAGGGGAGGAGAGTATTCTTTATCCAAAAGGAAGTTTTATAACCTTTTATGAGAAAAATTCAATCTTGTGAAAAGGCCCATTTCCTTCCTTTTTTCTTCTCTTCCATTTTTCCTAATGAAAATGTGGGATAAAAAAAAATCTCCAGAGTTTTAAAGTCCTTTACTGGAAAGTCAATAAAGATAAAGGAAGTATTTTGACCAAACTTGGTTCACAAGCATCACCATTAATGAACAACTCTTGTTCCAAAACTGAAAACAACACACAGATTTGAAATCTGAGTAAATATACTGACCTACAGAAAACCTGATGCTTTACAGATATTCAAAGAACATTGCCCTTGGCATATCAGAGTTAAACAATCAGATGTTATCTTGAATACTTTTGTCATTACTGAGACAAAATACCCAACCCCACGGTTAAAGAAGGAAAAGTGTAATCTGGCCTACAGTGTGTACAGATTTTAATGCCTAGTTGGCCGACTCCAAGGCAGGGTGGCATGGGGGAGGGACAATGCAAAGGAGAAATCACTCATGGCAGGCAGAAGTCAGCAAAGTAGCAAAAAATCAACAGCAGCAAGCAGTAAAACTATGCCAACCAATCAGTGGACTAATTTAGAAATCACACATTCTTGGTTTCAGCATCACACACTTAGATCCCAACCACCTCTGAGAAGGCTTGCCTATGACAGCATGAAGATCTGGGGAGACATCTATACACGAGCCACAACAGATACATAACAGATATCCTCTTAATTACAGGACACATGCTTTGCCTGATTTCCATGAGAAGGTAAAAGCCTTTGTTTGTACTCAGCCAATCAGGAAGTCCATTGGGGTGATGACAGGAATAGTAAGTAAGTAATTTCCCGTGAACAGTTGTATTACATGGTTGGAAACATTGGTTGCTTTTCACTACCATCAGTTTTACCACTGCTGAGCCTCTTTCTTTTCCCACTACTGTCTTCAGAGTGAGAGAAATGAGCTCCCTTTCATTCACATGCTAATTAGGGATCAGAGAACAAGAAATCTTTTCTTTTCCATGTTCAGAGTGATCAACTCTCTCTGCAATTACACAGGTTACTACAATGGGAAATGAAAAAACCTAGGGACCCACTGAAGCTTAATTACTCTCCATATTTACTCTGATCCCTTTTTAGCTGCCTACATCCCTGCCTTAATTCATAGCTAATAGAGGTCAGAGTCAGGGTTAATAGCCTGCAGCTCAACATTCATTAAGTCATTCACTGATCATTAAAACATCCTGAAAGAGCTTTGTGTTCATTTTAATAGCAGCAATATATGGAGATTTGCTGTTCTCAATACTAATAATGTTCTTTCACGACAATAAGTAAGGGTATGCATCCAGCAACTACCATTAATCTCAATTATCAGTTCTGCTCTCTCAATGTAAATCCAAAAACTAAATTTTTTTTTTTAAAAACTTACATAAAGATAAGATTTGACCCATCAGGTCTATCAGAACCCAAGATCAAGTACCATGATCCTTGGAATCAGTGAGAGGTCCGGGGACAAACAGAGCCTGGTACGGGAAGCTCTACTGGGGCGAGCCTGGAAGATGCCACTGAGCAAGGCCCCACATTCCAGTCCACTCAGGAAACTCTATTTGAGTTCCTGTGATGGGATCACTCTCAACTGATGACACAGTAGTGAGCAAAATAGAAATGATCTTGTGAAAACTTCTTTGCACACAGTTGGGAAGATTCCCTAGCCCACATAAAACTGGGTAATGTAAAGAATGTTCAAAGGAATCACAGAGTTGTAAGCAGCGTTAAGGGTGGGTCTCAAATACACAGCAGGCTTTCACAGCTGGTATACAAAATGTCCTGCCAAAAAGCTCACATGTTCAGAGGGGAAGTCTTTCAGAAGAAGGTCGTGTCTGGGGACGCTATAGTTCCATGTGGATTAATCCATTAATGAGTTCATAGCTGAATGTGCTCTTAGTGGGACAGGGCCTAGTTAGAGCAGGTACTCACGGGGGTTAGCATTCTGAGCCTCTCTCTTGCTCTCTATAACTTGCTTCCTGTCTTCCTGCTTCCAAGTTTCCAGGGAGAGAAGAACTTTGCTTCACCATGTTTCTTTGCCATGCTGTTTCTGTCTTGTAGCCAACTGACCATGGACAGAAACCTCTAAACCACGACCCAAAATGAGCCTTTATCTTTTATCCTTCATATATCAGGTATTTTGTCCCACCAATTAAAAACTGACCAATGCATAAATACTTTATATATATAGATATGTCCTTAACTATAACAGTATAAAATGGTACTATGTATTGTCTTAGTACATAGATAGTTTGACAAACATACAGAGTCTGTCAAAAACATGTATACACAGTCCAGGAAAAGTAAAACTAGTATAAACATTTTAGCAAATTTATTGAGACATCATGAGATTAATACAAGTTACCTTTGGCCTCTACAATTACAAGAGGTGCACAAAGTGATGGCCACTAGCTTCTGGACATGTATTAATATGGAAAACTTCTCTTTTCCTGTGAGTCAGTGCCATTCATGGACTGCAGGGAAGGAGAACAAGAAGCCAAGCCCTTCCTGTGAGTTGGTACCATGCACAGTCCACTGTGGGGAGAACCAGATGCCATCCCTTTCTGGTGTGCAGGCTGGGAGACAAGAAGAGCCAAGGTTCACCCTGAAACTTCCATAAATGATGAGCTGATCTGGAGAAACACAGGCTGCGATGATAGCTATTGGGTTAAAATACAACTTAATGCTTGTAGTGTTTAGTGTTTCACTGACTTTGCAGGCCTAAAGCCCATAGTCTGATCATCTATTCAGAGGATAACAATACTCAGTGTAGCATCTATGGTGGATCGACTTCGAAGGTGGGAGCCATTGATAATTCACTATTATCTTGTTTTGAAGTCCTGTATCATTTTTATTGTTTTGTTTGGTTGGTTTTTATTTTATTTTGTCTTGTTTAATTTTGTTATACCCAATGGCATGGGCAGCTATTTCAAAGATAGCAAGATACAATAGCCATTTTGGATTTACTATTACCTTGTTTTGAAGTCCTTTACTGCATTCATTGTCTTGTTTTTATTAGTTCTATTCTATTCTGTTTTGCTTGATTTTTACTATGTCTGAAGTTATTGGAAAGCTATTTTGAAGACAACAAGAGGCATTATGGTAACCATTGTTGATTTCCTATTATCTTGCCTTGAAGTTCTGTATCACTTACACTGGTTTGTTTTGATTGGTTTTATTCTGTTTTATTTTGCTTGATTTTATTCTCCTTAAAATAAAAAAATGCAAAAAAATATGGTGAACAGCTGCTTGAGTAACTGTGGTCACTGAGATTGATGCACATGCATTTTCAGTTTCTCTCTAAGGGCCAGCAGTGTAGCAAGTTTTCTGAGATATATGGCATCCTCTAGGGTTCCCCATACAATAGTAACACCATTTATTGGGAAAACATATTTTCTTTTCCTGAATTATGTATATGTGTTTTGGGCAGACTGTGTTTTAAAGGACAACAAGGTTCATACTCAATAATGGTTATTTCTGAGTTGGAGTGGGAAACAGAAACAATGTAGGAGCCAAAAATAGGAACCACAGTGGTCAAACAAGCCCTATTTTTAGGGCCCTAGACAATTTATTGCAACTTTCTATGAAATAATCAGCACAGCATTTGTTGTGTTTCCAAGAAAAATAACCCAAATATCACAATGACACATGAGAAAATCAAAATTGAGGGACATTCCACAAAATATCTGCCCTATACTCTAAAAATGCCAAGGTCATGAAAGAGTGAGCGTTCCTGAGGAATTACCTAAAGAGACATGATGACCAGATGCAAGGCACAATCTTGGATTGGATTTAGATTCAGAAACAAAGATGACTATAAATGGCATTATTGAGACAATGGAAAATGGAAAGTGTTGACTTTAATAGTATTGCATCAAAATTACAGTTCCTGATTTTTATGATGGGAATGTCCTTCATAGAGAATACAGATGAAGTATTTAGGCACAAACTAAAGTAGACTGTATCCATAATGGTTCAAGAAATGATTGAGGAGGGGAGAGAGGGTGTGAAAGAGACATAGTATAGGAAAGGTTCGATGTAAGTAGTGCATCCTGCAAACTAGAAATTCTGGCAAGCATTGATGAATCTTCCGTAGGGGCATCCACTAGACAGGCTTGAAACCCACCTAGGGTTTCTGTGCTACATCTTAAGTCACAATTTTTCTTCTCCTAGGAAATCTCTTAAGGCTTTCAGGCTTTCAACTGATTGAAGGAGGCCGCCTATGTTATTGAGAGTAATCTGCTTTACCTAAAGTCAAATGATTGTAAGAGGTCATCACAACTGCAAAATACCTTCACAGTAATATCTGCCCTAGTTTGTAACCAAAGAAATGGGCACCATGGGCTAGCCAAGTTGACACACAAAACTAAACACCCCAGGCAACTAGGATGATCATGGCATTGATCTTGACCTTAAGAAGACAGGTGGAAAATTATACTTCTGTAGGAAACTTAGTTCAAGTTTAGAAATGTGGCTAGAGAAGGCCTATGGGACAGCCGAACAAGTTGTTGAGGCAGCAGTTTGACCCTGGAAGGTACCACAGCTAGATTGTTCCCAAAAAGGAGGAAAGTCTTACAAATGATGATGAGCTGACAATTCAAATGCTAAAGACAAAGACCTCATCCCACTTGCCAATCTGGAAGTCGATCACGAGACCAGTGAGAAAGCTGAAGTGGCAGCTGAGTAGGAGCTGAGAACGTGGGAATACCACTGAGTGCAGTAGTAAACTACTGTTTACTGTTTAAGAAACCTTCTCTAAGGAGCCAGGCTTGGTGGCACACACTTGTAATAATGGCACTGTCAGAGAGGAGCCAGGAGGCCCGAATGTTCAAGTTGAGCCTGGGTGACTGAGTGATTCAGTGAGAACCTGTGTCAAAATAAAAATAAGAATGGGGCTAGGGGTATAGCTCATGTGAAAGCCCTAGGCTCAATCTTCAGTAGTGGAAGTTTCTAAAACTGCACTACACTACTATATAACCCGGTTGTCTTCATTACTTTTATTCATTACTCAGACAAAATACCTGACCCTCAGAAGCTAAAGGAGGACAAGCTTATTTAACCCACAGTTTGTAGAGGTTTCAGTCCATAGTCAGCTGGCTCCAAAGCAGGGTGGCACGGCAGAAGGGCATCACCAAGGAGAAACAGTCCCTAGTGTTACAGGCAGCAAACAGTGAGCAGCAAGCAGCAGCAGCAAGCCTGCCTCCTCTCTGTCCCTTTATATTCCGTCCAGGTTACAAGCCTATTGATTGGTGCCAGCTATATCCAGGGTGGGGCTTCCATTATCCACAGCCTTAATCTCAGCATCACATCTTTAATCCACATCCACATACCCTAATCCAGCCACCTTCATTTTGATACATGCCGCAACACCACTCCTTGTGGTATACATGCCGGAATACCACTCCTTGGTATATACCCAAAGGAATTAGAGTCAACATACTACAGGGGTACCTTCAGACCCACGGGTACTGTAACATAATTCACAATAACCAAAGGAACCAACATTGGTGCCCATCAACAGATTAATGGATAAAAAAATACACATATATACAATGGAGTATTATTAAACCATAAAGAAGAACAAAATTATGTCATTTGCAGGAAAGTGGATGGACCTGAAGATTATCATCTTAAGCAAAATAAGCAAAAATAAGACAAATAATAAGTGCATTTCTTTTTAATGTGGAATGAGAGAGAGAGAAGATGATGTGCCAGTAGAGACTATTATTAGACAAGAGGATGGAAATAAGAGTAGGGGAATGGGAGATGATCAGATCAAAATATGTATTGTGAAAATATATTGAAACTTGGTATTTAGTAAAATTAGCAGATATTAATAGAGATATATTTTAAAAGAATAAAGATTTAGAAAGGGTAAGAATAAAGTACTTTATACAAGTGCTTAGGAAAAGTAAAGAAAAGGAAGAGAAGGAGAAGAGAGAAGAAAAGAGGAGAGGAGAGGAGAGGAGGAAGAGAAGAGAAGAGAAAAAAGGAAAGAAATAAAAGCTAACAGTTAAAGAACAATAATCAACACACCTCTTTGGATAATTATCAACTAGAACTCAAAACACACTCAGAAGCAGTGGTTGGATTATCACACAGAGGATGTGATGCTCCTGGTTGAATATTTGCTTAGTAACAAAAAATTCAGATTACTGAAAAGATAACTGCCCCTAGTTAGCTGAAGGTACCAGTATAGTTTCACACGGAAGCCCAGCATGACTCTAATTCATAAGTATGAATAAATAGATGAGATCTCTGCTAACCCCACGTACCCTTAGGAAAACCAGTTAAACATTCTGATCTTTAATCTTCTTTTTTTAAATATAAAATTGAAATGATAATTATACTCATCTTACAGAAATAACATGATTCAAATGTAATCTTATACAAAAGCAACAATGAGGAACATATGTGTAAAGAATAATTATTTACTGCTATTCCTAAACTATTTAGCACAGTAAGGATCTTAATTTCCAAGAATTTGGTCGGCCGTCACTGAACATTTAGACTTTTAGAGACAAACATTTAAATGTACCACCTAACTGTATGGATCATATATTCAGATCTTAGAAAAGTGAGCCTCAGATAACATTTTTACACAAGTAAGTATTGCTTCCAATTTTTAATGCATTAGAAACATGTGCATGGCCTTTCTTCATCTCATATTTATTCATACTTACAAATTAGAGTCATGCTGGGCTTCCGTGTGAAGCTATACTGGTATCCTCAGCTAACTAGAGCCAGTTATCTTTTCAGTAATCTGAACTTTTTGTTACTAAGCAAATATTCAACAGGTTTTCATGAGACAAAGTTAAAGATTAACTTTTTTCAACGTGATCGTCATCAGTTATGTTTTCTCACTGAAGAAAGCCATAAATTCTTTTAAAAAATGCTCAAAGACTTGTTAGCTGACCGTCATTGCTTCCTGCTCCATGGGTACAAACCACTGATGGGCCATCACAGTCGGTCAAGAAAATGGTGGCTGATGTCTTCCTGTGCCAGTACTTATGGTGTCATAGCGTCTGTACTCTAGCTCTGGACATGAACAATGGTGAAGGTATAGCATATAACAAAGAGCTCAGCTCCTTCAGTGGCTTCACAGTGTCACAGTGCGCAGCTGGAATTTCTTCACAAAACATTTACTCACTCTGTGCCAAGCATTTTCTTGGGTCATAGGGGACACAACAGGGAGTATCATGGAGCTCCTATGACACAAATATACATTCAGTGTCCATGAGTTGCTTAGCTCTCTGTAATGAGGAGGGAGTCAAGATCTTCAGTTCAGGCAGGGAAATAGGAACCAGTAGTAATGACCAGCCAACATAGGGAGGTAAGAGAGGAGATTCCAACATTTAATGAGAGGCTCGTGATAAAAGCATCTATTCTTATCAAGGAAAGTTCTAGAAAGAGGAAGTGACATATAAGCTAAGCTCTACCGTGCCTGTAATACCATCACTTTGGGAAGCTGAGGCAAAAGGATCACAAATTCAAGCCCAGCCTGGGCAACTTAGCAATTTAACAAGACCCTGTCTCAAAACTAAAAAGTAAAGAGAGGGCTGGGGCTCTAGCTCTGCAAGAAGATCCTGGACTCAATCCACAGTCACTAAAAAAAAATTTCAAACCTGAAAAAATTAAAACATAAGTAAGATTCAGCCAGGGCAGAGAAAAGAAGAATGAGAATACTTGATGAGAAGTTCCACAGCCAAGGCAGAGCATCAAACAGTTCAGACAGTGAGAACCGTTCCTGAGTGCACAGGTATGCTCAGAGGGCAGAGAAAGGGGTCTGCCTGGAGCCAGGCGGGCGTTGACGAATGGGGCTTTCTGGGTGGGAGAACAGTTACAGCCAACTGAGTGTGTTTGCCCCTTAGGCTCCCAGAATAGTAAAAGACAAATACCAAAAGAGGATCATAAATAGATACAGTAAATGTACTTAATGCCTCAACACAAATATATATATTTCAATGGTTATACAAGTAACCTAGGTTAGAGATAAAGTAAGAGACTTACATTTAGCATCTTTCCTGAATGTGAGCCCACCTTTTCCAAAATGCTTACGTACGCACATACACAGCTACTACCCAGTGTCCACAAACAACATGAAAACCCGCCTGTCTTTAAAGGGTGAGTCGGCAATGGGGACTTTAGGAGAAGAGGGTGGAGTAGGGTAGGAACCCGATCACATTCACTTTTGCAAACAATGAGACAGGGGGTTCAGGGAGGCAGGACTGCAGATAGGAGACAGATGGAACCTTTGCCATAGTCCCTGTGGGAAACTGGGATGCTCCTGACTAGTGGCTGGCTCTGGGAGGAGATTCAGATTGGAGAGTATTTGGATGGTACGATCAGCAGGCCCTGATGACTGCCTGGGTAAGGGACGTGAAGGTGATGGGGGTGGGGAGGAATTCATTTGTCAATCAAAATTGTCAAGTTGTTTCCAATTTATAAATAAGGCATTTGTTTTCATCATATCTTCACTTCCTTAAATAGTTATCTACCTATATAACCCAGTGGTTTTTATATCATGAATGATTGTGATTAAATGCTTCATTTTCAAAATATTTTGCAGAATGAGTTAACTGCAGAGAATTTTTTTTTTCAATAATGCCTTTATGGATCTTGTCTCATTTTCTAGCATTTCTACAAAGTTCCCATTTTAGTAGCATCTTGTGATTTGTGATCTAATTCTAAAATGTTAATCTCTCCCACATAACTCCCTCCAACATCAACTTATGCAGCTCAGGAATGCCCTTACCATTAAAAGGAAGTTATTGGATGCAATTTTCACGGAGGAGCAATATAATTGTAAATATTTTTCAAAAATAAACACCTAGTATGACACTAAATTCTATTCCCTCAAGAATCACCAGTGTTTCTAATCCTTGGTAAATTTGAAAAATAAGTTTCCGTGAAGGGGAACCGCAAATCATTTTGCAGTAAAGATCTTCAGAGAAAGGTTGCATCAGTCCATAGAGATGTATCCAGGCTAATGTATGTATCCAGAGTTTAAATTTCAGGGTCCTGGACTGAGCTTGAGTCATGCCGTTTTATAATTGCATGCCCACGGCTACCTTAGCTAGTTAGCATACCATACTAATGAGGCCAGTGACAAAAGTTCAAATCCCCAGGCAGGCAATTTGTTTTTCCCTACTTGTGGTAATGACTGTAATACTTAGCCCAAGTCAGACATCAGAAACATGTGTCAGTCGTCATGGTGTCGACAGAAAACAAATGGCTGAATGAAAACCTGTCCTTCTTATTAGAAAATCATCACATAGCCCCTGTGTAGCTATGGGAAATCTTGGTGTCACCTTCAAGCACAGGGTATTAATGTGCCTCCTATTACTATCACACACAAAGTTCTTGCCAACTGCAAGTTATAACTGTCATCAAGAATGATGATCTTAAATTAGATTTCACATGAATAATTTCTCCAGTTTTCATCTTAGACCAGACAGCACTAAATTTACCATTAAGTAAAAACTATGTGAACTGCCTGTTTATCAGCTTCCTTCCTGACTCTCAAAATTGTTATGGGGATGAATTGGATGGTATTTGGGAGCTTCTGTAAGCTACTAAAATATTAATCGAAATTGTCCCCTTCTGACTTAGTAGGAGAATAGACATACTGAGTTTTGATAAACCAAAAATGGTGGCTCATTCATCCTTGAACAACAGTCAGTTTAGAAAAGGAAAACAGAATTTCTAGCCTGCTACTTGAGTGAATAGTGGTGTGGGTGAGTTAAATGATCAGTTGATAGCGTGAGTTAGAGTCATTTGAAATTCTGACATAACCCACCCTACATGCTCAGTTTAACAATGTTCACTGCGTGGTAGGATTCTGAAGACACTCGGCCCACAGAGAAACCTGCCTAGGATTCACTGACAAAGACTATTAACAGAACAAATTGTCACCTGGGGTACAGTGGCTGTAGCATGACCCGCAAGCGAGACCTGGCCATATTACCTGGCTCTCTAGGTGGGACTTTAAAGAAAAGAAGAAAAACAGAAAATGGAGAATTACACGCTCCAGGGGCTGGCCAGAAGATTTCTCTTTGGCTGGAAAACCAAAAGCAAAATTCAAGAGTCACTCCCAAATTGTCTTCACACATGTCTAACCATCCTTCTCTTCACTCATGCCTCCTCTACTTCCTAAATGTCACTCAAATCCATCCACATCCCCCCAGCCTCTCATCTCAGCTCCCTTTCTACCCCTGCCCCTGGTGCTCATGGAATTCTAACCAGAACACACAGAGAAAGCTCAAAGGCTGGGCTTAAGGGGGTTTTCCTTGGTTGGTTTTTAATCACCTCAAAAACAAGCAACCTCAAAGCAGTCAAGCTCGAGAACATGTAGAAATCAGAATGGCACTGATTTTCGTATTATTTTACCACAGAGAAACAACCCACGTCTGCTATTTGCTCGAGACACTCCCTCCTGGCAGTCAGGTGTGCTGGGAGATTCCGGGGTTATTTCAGAAGCATAGAAATAAGTTAGAAGTGTTAGATGGCGTGCGGGACACCTCTGCCACACCAGTCATCATCTGCATCCTCCTCTCCCTTTCTGCATGTTCCTCACAGAGGGAGGTGGGCGCCAGCAGATTGCTATGATCCAGAAAATTCCAAGACGTAGAGAGTGTTGTTTAATATTGCTCCATACCAAGCTCCATGCCCATCCCTTCGAGGAACGTATATGCTTACCATCAATGCACGATCCACAGCCTCCTCTTCTGCAAAGTACAAGCTACCTTTGGGAGGAAAGATGTTTCCTTCCTCCCAATAGTAGTAGAAATTAAACCATGGTATGACTTTTCCACAAAGTAATCCATGGATATGTTTCTCTACACAACCAGAACTAAAGATCCTACAACTAGAGTTCTCAAAAAGAAGCTTCTTCCTTTGCTTTTCTGATTGTACTCTGGGAAGATCAGTGTGAGTGCCTTATTGGCCTAATTAGAAATCAGAGGGAGGTGGGCACAGTGGTGCATGCCTATGATCCCAGATACTCAGGAGGCTGAGGCAGGAGGAGCAAAAGTTCAAGACCAGCCTGGGTAACTGAGTAAGAACATTTCTCAAAATAAGATTGAACCAAGCTGAGGATATAGGTCAGCACCCCTGGGTTCAAAATCTGTGGTACCACAGAAGATGAGGAG
>PVJX010034626.1:0-18822 GCA_004027295.1 Dolichotis patagonum | reverse complement strand
TTGTCTAATTGCTCTGACTAACATTTCCAGCACTATATTTATTAGGAGTGGTAAAAATCGACATTTTTGTCTTGTTCTTGATTTTTAAAATTTCCTCCCTTCTTTTGGGTTTAGGCTTGACTTTCTTATCTTTTCTAGATATTTGACACATAGCATCACGTTGTTTATTTGTGTTCTTTCTGTTTTCCTGAGGTAAGAGTTCACCACAATAAATTTTCCTCTGAGCACTTCTTTCATTGCATCCCACAGGTTCTGGTAAGATGTATTTGTATTTTTGTTCATTTGTAAATATTGTTTATGTTCTATTTTTAACTATGTCTTCTTTAGATATGTGGCGCATTTCTCTCATTATGTTTATCATTTCTTCTTTTACCTGGGAGAATATTTCTTATCTGAGTTCCTTCATAGCTTCATGGAGTTGTTTCTTTAATTCAGTTGCTATCATTTCAGAAGTTTCAGGTGTATGGCTTGCATTTTCTTCTATGTCCATGACTCCTAGGATTATCTGGGATGGGCTGGACTTTGTGATTGCACTGTGCTCTTTCCTTTTGTCATTCACTTGTATTCCTCTGGGGCCATTGAATGCAAAGTCTCAGTTGTTTCTTGGATTGAAGAACTGTCTGTACTTTAGGGTATTTCCCCAGTTGAGTGGAGGCTATTAGGCAGTCCTTACCAGGTCTCTGATGGCACTCAAAGGCACCCAAAATGGAAATGCCTATGTACTGGGTGGACCTTCAGTACATCCCATAGGGCTTACTGAATCTCCTTGAATGTTTGAGGTCAGTGGGCCAGGCCCTACCAAGTTCTGAGTGGTGTACCAAGGCTAAATGATATGTGAGCATGCTGAGTAATACTTCAGCTCACACCATGGGACACACCAAAGCTCCTTGGCTTCTTGGAGTCACAAGACAGGGCCCAACCTGGTTCTGAGCAAGGTCCCATGGCTGTGTAGCTTGGTAGAGTTCGCTGTGGAAGGCCTTCAGATCATGTTGCTCAACACGTATTGGCTCTTTGCTACCTAGGGGTTCCTGGGCGGGGCCCAGTGAGAACCTGAGTGATCACCCAAAGGTCCTGGACTGTTTGAGAACACTGTGTGGGGCCCAACTGGGTTCCAAGCAAAGTCTCTCAGCTGCACAGTGAGGTAGGGATTGCTGTGGAGACCTTCAGGTTGTGCAGCTCATTTATTTATTTTTTCATGTTTGGTAATATTTGTTTTATGTAGTTGGGGGCCCTGGTGTTTGGTGAATATATATTTATTGTTGATATCTGTTCTTGAAATTTTTCTTTAACAAGTATGTAGTGACATTCTTTGCCTCTCTTGATCAGGTTTGGCTTAAAATGTTTACACTGTATCTACTGCTGCTTTTTTCCAGGTTCATGTGACATGTAGAATTATTTTCCAGTCCTTTGATGTTTAGCCCATGAATTTATTTTGGGGTTAATGTGTTTCTTGAATGTGGCCCTTTTTTATTTTAGGTAAAATAAAAATATCATAGCAGAGTAATAGGAGAATAACAATGCTTAATTCATTACATGTTGATATCTTTAAAGTAGTTGCTCAGGGAACAAGATGAGAGAATAAAAATTTCTCCCATGAATATTAGCAAAAACCTATCTTTTTAATGAACTATAAGATGCTAATATTATAACTGACTTTCATTTTCCCCATTTCCCTTACTATCATTTCCCCTTTCACCCATCCTAGGTCCTTTTTCATTTGATCAATTTCTTTCCATTTCAAACATATCTATTGCATATTTTAGAACTTATTTACTCTTCCAGTTTCTTATACCAGGGACACAATATGATATTAAAACATGTGAGAATAATTTATTTCACTTATGTGTATGGCTTCAAGTTGCATCTATTTACCTATAAAAGTCTCAAAATTATCCTTCTTTATGGTTGAATAATAATCTATTGCATAAAAAATAACATTTTAAAAGTGCATTCTTCATTTGATAGAAATTTTGTTGTTTCCAAGATTTAGCTATTACAAATTAGAGACAATTTACTCATATGAAAATATGATTAAGTGGGAAAGTATGACTACATTAGAAGAAAAATATAAGTACAAGTTTTTAAAAAAGGAAAAGAAATGTAAATCAACCAAAAAGCCATTTAAAAAAGAATAAAAATAAATTAAAATAAGAAAAAATATTCCTCTGGTATCCACCAAGACTGCAAAGCCACTGGATGACATTGCCCCTCCTGTATTGAACTTGTGCTGGATTTGAGGCTGGTCTTGGCCCCTGTATGTGGGTTCCTGTGTCCAAAGTCTTCTCCCAGTACTTTCTGTGTGTCCTTCCGCTTCCTCTCCCTCCTTACTCTGTTTTTCTTGGCAACGTCTGTCTCCAAGTTGCTGTGATGTTTTCAGACAGAGACAGAGGCTGCTCCCAGACTCATGCACACTTTGCTCCTCCTGGCCTTGATCAGCCTACTGTGCTCCTTTTCCACTGGAAGCCTCTGTCCTCCCAGGTCATTTATTGCATGGGGGGTGGGAAGATGTGATATGATCTGGTCCTCTGTTTCTGCTGTTGCAGTGTCTAAGCCTGCTCAGTACCAATTCTTACTCCTGTCTTTCGTGGGGTACTAACTTCCTATTTATTACTTTACAAGTACCACTGGCAGCACCACCCCACTCTGCTGTGGTCTGTAACTTCCTCGGCTGAGAGATAGGTGGTGCTTTGGGGTGTCTTTCTGCTCCCTCCACCAGCAGCATGTGTACAGATTACGTCTGCATAGTCCTGGGGTTCAGGGCTGTTTAGTTCCCTGTGCTTCTCTAACCATGGGCTATAGGGGAGGCCTCAGCTGTATCATTTTCTCCACACCTCTGCAGCCTTTATTCTTGCTCCTGGTGACTTCAGTTGGTGCTCTGGTGCACTGAAGGAAGGAGAAAGAAAGAAGGAAAGAAAGAAAGAAAGAAAGAAAGAAAGAAAGAAAGAAAGAAAGAAAGAAAGAAGAGAAAAAAGAAAAAAAGAAAAAAGAAAAAAACTCAGAAAAAAAAGAAAACTGGCTGATCATCAGTGAGGGAGCAGTTTGTGGTGGCAGAACTTACTGTTGGACTGTAGAATCTTATGTTTGGAGGAAAAAAGAAGAGGCAGAGTGCCTCATGTCCCATGTGCATCCTACATTGCTTCATTTACCCACATTAATTTAGTATGTCTCTCTTCTTGTTGTTGTTCTTTTTCTTGTTGTTGTTCTTGTTGTTGTTGTTGTTGTTGTTGTTCTTTTTGCTGTTGTTGTTCTTGTTCTTGTTCATCTCATTCTTCTTCTTTTTCTTCTTATACTTCTTGTACTTGTTCTTGTTTGTATTTTTATTGTTATTGTTCTTCTTATTCTTATTCTTCTTCTCCTTCTCCCTCTTATCTTTCTTCACCTTCTCCTCCTTCTTCCTCTCCTTTTTCTCCTTCTTCCTCTCCTTCTTACTCTCCTCCTCCTCCTCTTCTTCCATATTCTTCTTTTCTTCTTTATCTTCTTCTTCATCTTCCTCCTCCTCCTCCTCCTCCTCCTCTTCTTCTTCTTCTTCTTCTTCTTCTTCTTCTTCTTCTTCTTCTTCTTCTTCTTCTTCTTCTCCTTCCTTTCTTCTTCTTCTTCTTCTTCTTCTTCTTCTTCTTCTTCTTCTTCTTCTTCTTCTTCTTCTTCTTCTTCTTCTTCTTCTTCTTCTTCTTTTCCCTCCTCCTCTTCTTCTTCCTCTGAGGAAACAATAACTTAGTGGGATCCTGTTCCAAAATGTAAATGAATGAATGAATGTCTAGAGGTATAAAGCATGGCTAAGATAATTGGGTGCATCATTGAGCTCTTTTCTCTTATGCCCCACCAACAAAAAGATTACCCAGGCCCTACACAAAATCCTGGGAGATTCCCTGTGTCACATCATAAGTTCTGTCTCCAACTTTATGATTTAGAATCTCTGGCCACATGGACTCACATGTTTTACAACTGTCATTTAAAATTGAAAAAAGGGATTACTAGCTTGCTAATAGGCTTTGTTAAACCAGCAACTTGACTATTGGAACCCTTATGACTGTCCAGTCTGACATTTCCACTCTGTGTGAAGTAACGTATTTCATAACCAAGGAGGAGGAGAGGAAGGTTTGTGAGTCAGGTTTGGCAGATAGAGGTGGCGGATTTTGGAATGAGTCGTGAATTGACTTCAAAATAACTGGGAAGAGTAAGTTGTTGCTGTGGCCTGAGGCTGATCCATGGATGCTACAGGGCCCTCACCTTTGAGATTTCTATTACTGTCTCTCCTTGTGTGCTAAGCTGGAGACTAGTAGATCCCACTCAGCTTGTTCTCTCTGCTTGTTATCTCTTTACACTGCAGTGTAATTTGAAATATTTCCTTTTTGCTCAGAATGGAGACATTAACTTTTTCTTGCTTCCTATGTTAAAGATGTTGGCTTTAACTGTACCAACTATACAGCCTCGCAAGGCCAGACTTTTTCCAGGAAATGTCTAATTTCAAAGAGTTAGGCAGCCTTGCAATGCACTCTGACATTATGTAACCTGTCTAAACTTGTCTTTGCCCCATTACAACCTACATGGACTCATCCATCTTTTTAGGAAATCCTCAAATGACAGAACTTAATATGCTTTTTAAAATTTCAACTAATATATATTCTAGTTATATTATTATGAAAGTTCATATTAGGTAATATGAATAACCCATGAATAATGATATAAAATATATATAATTCACATGTATATAATGTGAAATTTTAAAATAATCACAAAATATTTCATTAAGAAACATAAACTGTTTAATATAGCTGTATATTTGGTGAAATGTATGCAGGATATGTGATTTCATGATACTAAATTAACACTAGTTCAGGGACATACAATACAAACACCTCTAAGTTTTAAAATTTCCTTATTTCTTCACTGAGTCACTGAGCATTGAAAAGTGACCTGTTACAGTTCCACACATTTTCTGCTCTTGATTTCTAATTTTGTTTAATTGTCATCTGATAAGATGCTAGAAATTTATGCTGCAAAGTATTATCTGTTTTGAAGAATATTCCATGAGATACTGAATAGAATGTGTGCTCAGCTTTTGGTTACCATGTTTTGTAAAAATCTATTAAGCCCTTTTATTCAGTGGTGTAGCTTAACTTAAGATTTATTTGTAGAATTTTTGTTGAGATAACCTGTCTGTTGGTAGAGCAGATGTTGAAGACACCCAGATTATTGTCTCAAGATATATGTAGCCTTCATTTTGTGTAATGTTTATGAAACTCAGTGCACCAAATTTCAGTTTACATATATTTACAGTTGTGTATTTTTTAATAGATTGTTCCTTTTTTCATATGTGCTGACCATTCGTACAAAAGCTAAATATCACAAGAATCATATAGAAAATGATAACACCTTTCCTCTCCTTTGGATATGCTAACATAAATAGTGATACAATGTTTAAGAAGAAACTAAATTATTCCTCTCTGGGGATTGTATATGCATCTGTTCAGTGTTTTAGTCATAACAAATGAGACTGAATTTATATAATTTGCTCAAGTTTAAAATACAACACAAAAAGATAAATTGGTCCTGGACTCCATGGGACCAAGTACAGGGAAAATCTGAGTGAGCCATTGTGATGCAGGCCTGTCGTGTAATACTCTGGGAGGCTGAGGCAGGAGATTAGGGAGCTGGAGTTGTACCACACAAATTACCATATTGGGAGGCCTTTTTCCGAAACAAAATGTGTAAAATGGAAATAGGTCAATCTGAATCTCTGTTTAATAGAACAGAGAAACAAAGAATATAGGGAAACTTTTAAAGATGAGAAAACATTACATCATTTGTTTAAGTAAAAAATGCTGAAATCCTCAATGTTTTCTCCCATAACATGAAGAATACTGAATACCAAGATCAAAGAACTACTAAGATTTTCATTTATTATATATATTATTAGTAGCTTGACAATTAGTGACTCATTTAGGCTCTAAGAATCCAAGTTAGAGAATGACTTCTTGCATCAATATATATGCCTTGGGTTGTTATGCAGAGAACTGGGTAACTTAAGTTGTTTCATTGTATCCAAAGTCATGTGCATGCTTAATAGAATTTTATAGCAAGTACTACTAATCATATGATTCCTATGATTTCTCTATAGTGCTTAGAGCCTGATGAATTTACAAGTCCATTACAAAGGTCAGCCTTGTTGTGTGCTTCATTGTGCCCTAGGGATCAGGATCTCCAAGGATTGGACTGGAACACATCAGCAGTCACCAGAGCTCACCTCAAGGTCCTGGGCGGAGGGACTCTTGTGCTCAGACTCCACATAGGTCTCAGAATTCACGTCTGTCTGTGTGTCTGTCTTGAAGTTCAGCCTCTGCTCAAGCTGACCACTCCCTCCTGCAAAAGCACTTCCAGGCCCTGTGCTCCTGCTTCTCACCCTGAAAGAGAAATCCTACACCTGTCTCCTTCCCTGTGCAAGGATCTTGCCACTGGGGGCACAGGCACAGGGTCCATGGGGATCTGGGAGTGTGGGGAGGTGTAGACATACATGAGTAATGCGGTGACATCACACTCCTACAGAACAGGGAGATCACGTCTCTCTATTGTCAGTGCCCATGTAGGCTTCAGAGTTGTGCACCTGAGAACTTTTACTTGATTCCAAGCTCCCTGAGGCAGTGAAATATTTCCTGTCTGTGGTGAGCACCACCAAGGAGCAGAGAGCTTGTGGTGGAGGTGATCACCCACCATGCTCCCTGGGCAGACTGACTGTTCTGTAAAGGGGCAGCTGGGAAAGTGGAGGCCACGCCTGAGTGAGTGACAAGAAAGTACACAGCCCCTAGTGCATCATGAGTTTTTGTGAGAAACTGATCATCCCACAATCCTTTTCCTCTTCTTTTTCCTCCTGTAGGACTATGTCTTTGATATGATTTGAGTTGCAAAGGGAGACCAACCGGGGCATGCCAAGGGAAGTGTGAAATGAACATGATGCCAAGAACTGAGAGTAAATCCATTAGGGGACACTTAGGCATCTCTGCAAACTAACTGGAACTTGTGGATGAAATGACACAGAACAAGTACTGGTGGCTCACAGTTCTTCTAAGTTTGAATGCTTTATTGAAGGCATTATTTAGGGTCATTCAACATACATTATAAAGATTATGTCATAGCATTTTTATATATAAATTATACACAGAGTCCAACAACAAATGTACCCATTAGGAACAAATATATATCCTATATATTATTACCTAAACTGAAAATCTCTTCCTTTAGTATCTGGCAGTTGCCGCTCCTGTGCCTGTCATGAGCTGTGTTCAGCTGAGGCCTCTATGCACCAGTGTCTGCTCCTCTAGGTCTGCAGTTCCTCAGGGATTCTTGTTGACTGACCATCTGCTCCTCAGGACATTCAGTATTGCACCTCTGATTTAATGATTCATATCTTATATTGGCGGAGATATCAAGTAATACAGCCATGGGGTACTGGAAATATCTGACATCACTGAATAAGATGGCAAATGACTGGCTCTGATCTGCGTGTCAATATGATATTTTATACCCAAATATTCCTAAATGTTTGTTAGTGATGATCACAGAGATTAGAGCTCTTAAGGCATTATGTTAATACTCTTCTTTCCTCTCCTCTAAACTCCAGTGACCCAGAGTCCAGAAAGTCAAGGACACGTAAGTCCTGCCTGAAAATCTGGGTGGCCTCACACTCAGACCTGATCAACTATATGCAAGCAGAAAACCATGAGTTCATTCAGAGGATCATGTTTTTTATCCAGAAAGAAGAGTTTCCCCACATTGCAAGAGTATCTCTTGATGATGAAGACAAAGGCCAGAATTAAGGTTGAAGAAAACAGATGAGAGAAGGTACTCATTTATGCACAGCTTGGAGGTCATGGAGGGTCCTTCCCTTCTCAGAATATGCAGGAACATATACGCTACTTTTGTAAGATGAGTGGTTTTGAGATGTGCCCATGGACTGGAACCACAACTATTTTGAAGTGAAGGGTGATGACTGAGTTGTATTAGGCAAAGGGTGGAGAGATGGTGAAGAAATTTGAATATTTTTCTGTTTTAAAGCTCACAGAAGCTTCAGGAATGTCTGGCTTTCTTAAGAGCTATATCTTCCTTGTCTCCAAGGGAAAAGAAAATTTGCATTCTTCAGAAGGATTTTGTGTGTAACTCAATTCATGTTACCTGTAATTCCTAGAAATCAATGATCAGGAAATCAGACCTCTGCCTGCATAATTCCATTTACTACTTTTTTTCCAATTAGAGTGTTGTCTTGGTTTACAATCTTCATTCATTTCATGTTTCTGGACATGAAACAAAGGAGTCATGAGCCAAAACAACTCTCCTTATCAATTTCAGCATTAATAATGTTAAATCATTCTGAACCATACCAAGGGTCAACTGATTCTGGTCATAAACTGAGTGAAATTTTCCCATAAGTTTCAATATAAATGAGGTTAATTCATCTGGACCATATGTATTTTTTAATAACAAAAGCATGAAACAAAGTGAAATGCAGTATAGGATGTACTCTGCAATTTGGAGAAAGAACACAACATTGGCTTGAAACAGCTTCTCATGCTGAGGACAGAGAGCTGGATGGGGAGGAGGTTACTGTTTGAAAGGTATGTCTCTTTGCACAAGGACAGCAGGGAGATGTCTTTTGGAGGTTTCCTTCCTTCTTTGTGTTTTATCTGCAGGATAAGATTTGATGAGATACCAGTCTAATCTCCCTTCTTTTATTTTCTATTCTGCATAGCACTATAAATGAGAGACAGTGTTATTGCTCACCAGATTCAACCCTTTGCTCACTACAGGTATATTGTGATGTTTCTTCTCAAAGTAATCTGGCATGCAATTCATATCACCACAATTGAATTTATCACATCACTGCTAATCTCCTCCCTGCTTTCTGCTTCCTCAATGGATGCACCTCAGCAGCTCCTTCTGCTAATCACTCTGGAGTTCAGCAAGTTTTTCTACTGTTATCTTCTCCTCATGGTCCTCAAAAAGCTCCTCTGTTCTGCACCATCGATATCCAGGCCTATCCTCCTGCTTATGGACCCAATCTCCTCCATTACCTGTGCATCACAACATTTAATGTTACTTTCAGTGACACATTCTGGCCAGAGTGTCCTCCAGACTGACTTAAAGGTTCAGGCTTTGTCAATGAGGTTTAATTTAATATTTCTATCATTGATTATTGATTATAGACTTATAGTTCTACCTGCCTTATCTACATCTCTCTCTGCAGTAACACGGACTTGAAACAATAATTCGAGGTTGTGTAACACATGTAAATCCATAACTCAGTGTTATGTACAAAAGGCATGGGTTGAGAAATTCGTTTATCTCTTCCAGAGGAATGTGGCTATGCTGCATTCATGAATCAAGAGAATAAAGGGGCTGACAGTGGGGAAACAAGCACTGATTAGGATAGTGGTGTTGACCAGCCACAAAGAAGTTTTATCAGCAAAAAAAAGCAAGCATGAAGGGTGGAAGACAGGGTGTAGAAGAACACAAAGGCACTCACCACAGCAAGGATTCTTTGAGAAGCTCTGGTCTCTGTGGAAATTCTATCTGAGCTTTGTCTGTGGATATAGTGGACCCGCTGCTTGTGCCTGTGCAGAATGAAAACCATGGAGACACTGGCCCAGATCATGAGCTTTAGACACAAAATGTCATGGGATAATGTCACTGCTGCAAAAATCGTGCCTGTGTCATTCTCAGGAAGCACTAATAAACAATGCTGGAAATTTATAGTTCTCGAGAATTTTTTCTTGTTCCCTTTATCAGTGATAAGCACAAGAGTTCTACTAGCTAGCAACAGGTGCAGGACCCAGCAGAGGGTGATAGAAGAGCCCATGTATGTGAGGGCTTTCATTTTCAGTTGTGCCCAGATGTAAAGTCCCTGGGGCTGATGGTGATGATCTGGAAGACACTCAAGAGTCAGGTGGAGTCGATGGACACACCCCTGCCCACCCTGTGAAGATAGAAAACAAACTTACATCCAAGATCATCAAGGAAGTGTTCCTTCCCAAAAGCTGTCATGGCCTCTGGGATCCCTCTGGAGAGAATAACTAAGGAGTTGGCCACAATCAGATGTCCAACAAACAAATCTGTTGACCTTGGCCTGTATCCATTGAAGTGGAGGAAGTTATAATGACATAAGAGTGAGAAATTGCCTATGATTCCTATGACAATCTGGAAAAGAAATATTATCCCAAATTTCAAATCCATGAAAGTCAATCTCAAATTGCCCAGGGCTTATCATAAAGGTGCACAATCAGGATTCTGTAAGGAAAGACAAGTTTGAGTTTAGAAAATTAAACAAAATTAAATTTAAAATGCTTTACTTATCAGAGGGGTTCCTTGTAAATTTATTTCTCACGTGTATTTCCTTTTACAAAGGGTTTCTGTTTGCAATATTTTGTCCCTGCAACTACTTCCTTACCTCTTGTAACTCAGTACAACACAATTAATTAGAATATTTTTGTTTACATGGATATCCAAGCAAAACAGATATCCTGTCACCCATGTGAATGTCCACAAGGACAAGGTTTGGAACTGGCACTTATGGGGGAATAATGCAACAAAATCCATGCCACGGTATCAGAGAGATACAGTGGGAGCGATTTGATATTCCAAATATGTGGGTAAGTTGTTATATTTCCTATTTGCTTATTGAATCTGTCTGAAGGTGACAGTTTACATTTTTGTGAAAATATTTTTTATAGAACAGTATTATAAATAATGTTTCAAAATATTTTTGGGCTAAATAATTGCTGATGATGAAAATAAATTTAATATATACAAAGCATCTGAAGATGCAAATGGAGAGAACACTATTTCTGTGGTGCCTGGGATCAATATTACCAATAGCAAGTGGCATTTACTCCAAATATTACCAATAACATGCCATTTAAGCCTAAGCAATGTATGTGAACTTCAGTGGGTAACCAGATATATCAGAAACTCATCTCCATGTGACCTTATGTAACTTTGTATTTTGTATTTGGAAAAATAAAAACAGTAATATGTTATTCCTGAATAAGGTAACATGCAAGATAGGTGTGAAATCTTCTGCATTTGTGTGGTATAAAGATGCACTAGAGCATGAAGATGATATTTGATTTTACAACGTGACACAATACCACAGGACTCCAGTCTGGAATATTTTATCACCTTTATTTTGCTGCAGTTGAAATTCCTCCATTATTGGTTTTTTACTAAGAAGCCTCCTGCCTCAACATTGCAAAGTTCAATTTTCCCACGTTGATGAATAGACTATAGATTTTTGAGAGTCATCAAATTTTCACAGAGACTACATATGTCAAGCAAAAGTAATAAACAACAAGCTTACTTTTTAATGCTCTTCTACAAAAATGTGTGGCATTTCTTCTACTAGTGTGCTTCCAATGCCAAATGCGGAGATGGAAGAGGCACCTACACTGCATGAGCAGCTGGAAAACAGAGACAAAGGTTGTTAGTAGCAATCCACACCCAAATGAGGAGCAAAATGGAGAACTTAACCAATGGATGCTGGTTGTAAAAACAAACAATTTTCACTGTAGCACAGTAACAAGCAAAATGAGATGCTTTCATTGAACAAAACAACTTAGTTAAAATTGAGTTCTGTTTTTACTTTAGACTGTGGATGTGGTGTGTCAAATTGCACTTGTAATGGGTTTCCATGCTGTCAAGTGGTTTACTGTACAAGCCAATGATACAGTGACTCCACTACCATGCAGGTCTGTGGAGGGCCGTTGAATACACAGGACCCGTGTTCTGTCAAGTTCTGTTCAATCATATGGGAGGTACACAATATTAAAATAACAACAGGGAGATTTGCTATTGTTTGTGCTAGAAACAACTGCACAGTATTAGTTATGGCAAGAATCGCTGATCAAAAATAGCATTTACTATACTCTGGTTTCTCTTCAGATCATATAAATCTTTCGCTTTTTGCTAAAAATACCATTTACTTTGGTAAGACTCCTTAAAATGATGGGAACTTTAGTCTAACATTTACAATTGCATTGCTAGTACTAATCATTAGCTTGATGAATGCTAAAATGTAGGTTTTAAAAAACATTCTGCATGAATACTAAAATAAGCCTTCGATCCAGTCCACTCTCTAATCGTGACTAATAATTAAGGTTCATTTATGGCTTTAAAGAATTTTTGCTTCAACAAATTGAAAGTATGTCTGAAAAAAATAGAATCCATTTGTAACTAGCACAGCGCAACTGTAAAAGATTTATGAGTATGTATTTCAAGGATAAGGGGATGAGTTTGAACTACCACCAGTGAGTGGATATTTTAGAACACAGGACTTTGACTTTAAATAATCACCTAAAAATGCAGATGTTTTGTTTGTCAGTCAGCTTTGGTCAACAGTGAATATATTTTGTAGTTAAAAACTTTTTTTCTTTCAGTTCATCACACTTCCAGTCCAAAGTGGAGTATAAGTCATATACACACAGAGGAGCTTTCTTTCTCAGCTGCTCAACTGAGAATTGTGATGAATATTTCCCCCAGAAACAAACTTTATTAGAGAGTGTTGATGTGTTCTTTACAAGTGTGTAATTAAAAAAATTATCATTAAATAAGTTTCTACATTCTTGAAAAAATAATCACAGAAACATGTCATTGCATTCTTCAACCTGTGGTTTATGAAACAAAAATAAAGGGTCAATGAATAGAAAATAAATCAGCATTAATTTAAAATCTTATAATTATGCATGCTTTAAAAAATGTAAATGAAACTGTTGGTTGCAAGCTGAGATTTTTAAGATGTGCGTGTCTAAGACACACAGGCAAAACTGGAATAAAAAGCTGTGCAAGAGCACCCTATTGTTTGTCTTATAAAGTCAAGTTTATATAGTCAAATGACAAAGTTTATTTAAAATCACCAACCACTCTCAGTGGGGATCACACTCATTTAATCTGTAGTCATTTTGAACCGCATGGAATATCTAAGCCATGCATCTGTCCTTCCTGTCTCCACACATGTTAGAGAAACTGTTGACTATTCCTGTGTGGTTTACACTGTATCATTTCTAAACTCAGAGAAGTTTAGTTTGCATTATGATCCCAAATCAAGATTTCTGAAACATCTGTGCTCCTCACAACATTTGTCTCAACCTACTCACCTCGCTGCAACCTGCTGCAACTGCCATGCCCAGCCACGGTGTAAATGTGTATTTTTCCTCTGCAATAAAAAGATCTGTCACTATGTGACCTCACCCCCCCCACATACGTCTGATTATAATTTCATCCTTAGTGCCAGTGACAGCAGAGGCTTGGAGAATTGAGAACATTGCTGGAAAACATTTTTTTCCAGTTCTAATTATTAACACCAATTGAATTTGTCATCAGCATCCCCAAAGAGATCACTGAAGTGTCTGGAAAACTTTCCTCCACTTCCTGACTCTGGATCCGACTGGGTCTCAGATGGAGGCCAGAAAGAAACTGAGGTCTGACACTCCTGGGACAGCAGTGAGGCTGCTCTGTCCCTTGCCTGTGCTCCTTCCTGGGGAGTTCCTCACTGCATAGCAGAATGCTCTTCTAGTCTCCTTACCTCTAGGCCATAAAACTGGGAGAAAAGTAACAAGCAGGGAAAGAGAAATAACAAAGCAAAAGCTTTCAAACTCACAGTAAAAGGAAGCACATGGTCCCAGTGTTCTACAGATAAATTTGTTTGGAAGTCTAGAAAAATGAAACAATCTTGAAGGTACATGTACTTTCTTCACTTTGTACACTAGCAGAGACAAGATGCAGAAATAGAAAAATTGACCTTTGGTTGGGAGATAAGAGAGGTGCCAAAATGAAAACAGTAGGACCCAACAGCTTCAAGTCATTTCTTCAGAGATGAGATTGCAGTCCTTGCTCATTTCAGGAACCCCAAATGCTGCTTGCCATGGTTGTCAATAGTTATGTTTTGCTGAGTATTTTGTAACTCACGTTGGCTTCTTCAATAATCAATGAATCAATATAAAATGTGAGCCTATGTCAAATTTTTTTATTTCACTACAAATATTTCCTAATTCGTTCGTCACGGTTATTCATTTAACTTCTCTCAATGCACAAATCAAATATTTGAGCCATTATAGTAAACAGGCCCTACTGTTGTACAGACTCACATACACAGACATAGCGTCCCACACACATACAAACACAATAGACTCAAAGACACCCATATGCATGCACATTCACACATGTATACAGTCAATTGCAACTGTATTCTAACACAAGTGTGTTCTCACTTTCACCCTCCACCAAACATGAACCTCTAACCATAGACTTGTTATGTGAAAATGCACACTTAACAATCACACAGACTTACAATGCAACTTGTTGTTACAAATTCACTGCCTCACTCTAAAACTTGGAACTCATAAGCTTGCTTATGTTTCTGCAGACCTAGAATGCCTTTAGTGTAAGAGGCTGTGGAGGGAAAATTGCAAGTTCGACTTTGTCAAGAGTAACATATTGTTAGTAGTATGCTCTATCAATATTTTTTAATTAAAAAGCCTGGGGATGTAGCTCAGTAAAAAAAACCCTGGAGTTCAATCACAAGTAGCACCATAACTACATAAATAATCAAATTCAGAGCTGGGGATATCACTGAGTAGTAGAACACTACCAGTCATATTTCAGTCCCTCAACTACTCATAGGAACAATTAGATGTACTCACACATTCAGGCTGCATCAGAATGTGTGTTTTATTGTGGTATTTAGACAGGCAAAAATAGTGATATTTCTACTCTTCTAATCACTTCAAAAACTCTTAAGTATGTTATAATGCCTGATGTGTAAAAAAGAAAGCAAGGACAGTTAGGTGTGGGTTAGACATTTAGTAAAAATGCTGTGGAATTGAGATGGTGGTAGTTCACAGATCCGTGACAAAGTAGTGTAAAGTAAGAGAGACAAAGGTGAGATATTGGTAAGATGGAGGTGCAGAGACCTGGGAATGCATTAGAGTGCATTAGGGGAGAGAATACAGCATTTTACACATCATGAGGTGGTTCATGTCACAGTAGGGTTCAAGTGGTCAGAGAGTTTAAGGATACTGGTATGATAGGTCTAAGGAAGCTATGGATGTAGCAGACACTGGACTCAGGGAGGACTACATTTTCAGGAAGTCAGGAGAAAAAAGGGACCATTGGAATGGTTAGGAAAGGAGCATACATGGATCCAAACCAGGAGTGCATGAAAAGTACCGGCGATTTACTGTCCAGGAATACATAATCAGAAGAAGAGGTAAGGGGAGATAAATAGTGGAGTGTGTGGTGATCCATAGCTGAGACAGAGGTGAGAAGAGCTGGGCTGCCGTTGGGTTGGAGGAACAGTGGGTCTGGTGTGTTGATTCAGGTGCGAGGCTGCGATGGGAGTTTGAATATTGAGTGTGAACAGCAGGCTATTGAGGAAATATTAGTGATCGTAGAATTAGGATTATGCATGGTGGTCATTTGGAAATGTGGACACCTGATGACTAAAGGAAGATGTATTTAAAGGTGACAGACAGGGAAGTCATTGGAAACAGAGATTAGAGAACAGGGTCTATATTAGGTGAGTGAAAAACAAGGAGAGGATGAAGTGTCAGGGGGTCAGTGACAGGCCAGTGGGTGAACTGAAATTTCTAGAGTGAGCAAAAGAGGTGAAGCAGAAGACAGGGAATAAACAGGGCATGAGAGGGATATAGCAGCCAACAGTGAGGTATTCAGGTGCCAGAGGATTCAGGGGAGGGACTTGAGGTGGGGAGAAGTCACAGGTGTGTAAGATGGAGTTCACTAGGAGAGATAAAGGATGATGGCCACCAGAACAGAGAAGGGGTGATGAGCAATTAGGACTCACTGAGGTCAATAGAATGTGTATTCATGTATTTGTGGTTGCTCAAGAGGAAGGTGTCTTCCAATGTTGTCTATGGAAGGCTGGCTGCTGGGAGGGACTGCCCCTGGCATGCACCCCTGTCTAACCACTAGGGTAATCTTGATCATGCCTGCCCTTCATGATCCTGAACTGTCTGTGAGCTTTTGTAATATTCCTGTGACTCCCCTTGCACTTTTGCTCCCCTGTAGAAATCTGAAAATCACATCAAGCATGGTGGTGCATGTGTGTAATCCCAACAATGTGGAGACTGAGGCAGGAGAGTCACTGCAATTGCAAGGCCAGAATGGGGTATATAGTGAAAACCTGACTCAGAAAAAAGTAAAGAAAAGAGATAAAGACATGAATTTAAACATCAACTTGTGAATATTCATGATATAATTTGATAGTATTTTAAGAAATTTGTAAGAAAATCAGTTAGTCTGGGAAGACCTGTATCTTGAACATACGGTGTTTACCAATCTATAAATACAGAATATCTATGAAATTATTTAGTTTTTATTTTATTATTCATAATTATGTAGTGTTCCTTTCTATGTGCTATGTTAGATTTATATGTGTCTATTTTATTTTTTCTTAAAGTATTTTGAGTGTTGGCTCATGTGTATTTACTGTTAAATATCTTCTTAATGGCTGGAGCCATTTGTCTCTAACTATGGATGGTCCTTTTCTCTTATGCTACTTTGTGACTTGAAGTCTGTTCTATCTTATTTAAACATAGGCCTCTCTCTTTCATTATTCTTTGCATTGAACATATTCCTCCACATCTTTATTTTCAATTCATGAATGTTCATAAGACTAATAAGGGCCAGGGATATAGCTCAGTGGCACAAGTGCCTCCCTGATGAGCAGAAGGACTTGAGTTTGATTCCTGGTGCAAAAAAAAGGTAATGAGTCTTTAATTAGACACATGGATTTAAATATAGTTTTTCATCTCCATTCAAGTAGTTTATGTCTTTTGACTGTTGACTTTATTCGCTACTCATGCAGTCATTCATAAGGAAGGAGTTACTCTTGCCATTTAGTTACATTTTGCTGGTTGTTTTTTGATCTTTCACTCTTTTCTTCCTTTTTTAAATTTGAGATTTGATAACTTTTTTCTGCTAATTTTTTACTCCTTTCTCTATTTTTGTGTACCACATAATTACTTGTTTTGATTACCATGTGGTTTATATTTCACATTTTACGATAGACTACTTTGCATGGGTAGGTATTTGTTATACACAAAAAAGGGAGACATTTCACTCCCACCTATTTTTAAATTGCTAATTTATACTACTGTAAAACCTTATTCAAGCCAGAAGGTTCCAAAGAAAATGCAGAGCAAACATAGTGGTAAAAAGTAAGTGCAGAGTAATAATGAGGGTGATAAGAATGCACAGAGTAATAATGGAAAGAAGAAATTTTTAAAGAAAATAATCACTGGAATGGACAAAGTTGTAGAAGAGCAGGGGTTTGGTATCTGTGTGCCTTTTCTGGCCTCAGAGTACAAGGTGGCTGATCCGGCCCACGGATCAGTCCGTGGGTCTCACCTGGAGAAGGAACGGGGATGGGGGCAGGGCAAGAGGAAAGAGAGACAGAGACAAGTCGAGCAGTTCCAATCAAGTCTCTTATTGAGGAAATGAACATGGCTTATATAGAGGGCAGAAATGAGGGAGTCAGATCATGTGACATAATCGGGTAACTAAGCAACTATGGGTGGTACTAACCCTTTGGTGGGAGTATCTAGGCAACAGTTGGGCGGGCTCAACTTTCTGGCAGGAGTAACTATGGGCAAAGGTGGGGGAAATGCATCATCCGGCAGAGACATTGTGGAGAGACCAGATAGGTCGCAGTCATGTCTGGCCAGGCAGAGAGAATCATGGGTAATGTAGGCAGATGCACCAAATGCCCACAGGAGGGCGGGATGGGGCAGCAGCAGTGAGGCTATCACTCATCTCCCTACAGGTGGCAAAACAACAATCTCAATTCTTTTGAAAAATAAAGATAATGTCCAAGGAGCTGATGTGACACAAGGAGTAATGATGCTGGCTGAGCAGAGGACACAAGAGCTGGAAGAGGTGTGAAGCTTTTATTATGGTCTAATGATAAACAGCTGGCAGGTGATAGCATTAGTGAAGCCATGATCTGTGACAAAGGTAGGAAATGGCACTGTGAATTGCTACAAGAAAACAAAGTTGCAATAAAGTGATGCATTTAGAGCCGGTAGAGAATCATTCAATGAATTCCACAAGAGACGCAGCCACCACAGTGTAATAAGACACAGTGAGGCTTACAGTTCCCACAAGGCTGCTACAGAAATCTACAAGAAATCATTCATGGTATTCATAAAGACAGGAGGATAAGTCACTCAGCAAGTGTTCAACTGTGGTCAAACAGGACTCTTCTGGAAGAAGATGCTGAGCAGAACCTATGTAACACAGGAGGAAATGGTACTGAATGGGCACAAGCCCAAGAAGAACAGATTGACCTTTGCTTGTGCATGCAAGAAAAAACTGATCTGAAGCTAAAGAAACTGCTGGTATACCACTGCCACACTGATCATTCATTCAAGCAACAGAATATGGACAAGGCCAGACTGTTTGACAAATTTGGAGAACCAATGTGAAAGTATTACTGACAAGGCAGTGGTTCATGGAATGGCTGTATGAGGTGTCCATACTTAAGATTAACAAATATTTTCTGACAACCAATTGCCTGAAAGATATCTTTTTGTGACGGACAATGCTCCAGCACACACTCTGGCCTTGGTGGATGATATGGGTGCAGAGTACATCTTGACAAAGGTCAAGTCTTTCTCTTTCCCTAACATGACATCTATTCTGCAGTCCATGGACCAGGAAATTATCTTCAACTTCAAAAATCTGTACACAAAGGCAGTCTGCATCAGGTGTTTGAATGTCACTGAAGAGATGTCCTTGACTCTGAAATAATTCTGGAAGAAATAC